>JAUJYZ010000697.1:402500-477837 GCA_033675265.1 Actinostola sp. cb2023
AATTATTCCAAATTGAACGAAAAATTGTATGATTACCAATTAATAATTTTCATGGAAAGATAGTAATTTACACTGCAGTGTACATTAACTTTCAACTGCACTGCTCTAAGCCAATCAGAATCGAGTATTTTTTTCATGTATATTATTGATAGAGTTAAAATATTGTAATTGTCTCTTGTAGAGATGGCATTATATTGACACAAGTAACGTGGTAGAGTTGGCTACGTTTTCGTGTTCCTTGGTTGCTGTGGTTATGCGAATGACAGAAGTTAAAGAAGAAGATGACCAAATTTATTGGAGCTTCACGGTGATAGCAGCCTTACTGGCGTACCTAACGATGCTCATTAGGTAACTGTTGGGATACGGGATCGTTTTCAGCTACTGATTTGAATGTCTATATATCTTTGGAGATGAGAGAAAGAAAACAGTGAAACAACAACAACACTGAACAACAGCAATGATTTTATTACCTAAAATTGTTTCTTTTTTTCAATTACTATTTTTCAATTTAACTAAAATAAAATAAAATAGTGCTTTAAAATATTGCTTTAGATGCTAATAGGTAGTTTTGTGTGTTAGAGTCGTTTTCGTATGAGTGGGAAACCTAGCTACGGCACGGAGTTACAGTCACGGTACGGAATGGAAGACACCTATTCAACCAATCACAGTGCGCAAAATCATTGCTTTACCACTCAGAATGCTTGGCACGGTCACCGCACGGCAAGGCACGAACCGTAATGCAACTACTTCCCACTCCGCATACGAAAACGACTCTAGTATTACATTAGCTACATCATCAAAAGAGACTATGCTCTGGCATTTGTAAAAACGACATATGAATCCAATACAATTCTGTGATATTCTGATACAACGACTTCGTCATTTTTTGACATCGCGGGTGAAACGTCGAAGCAACCTTCTTTTCCATGTATCATTACAACGGTTTATCAAATAATACAAGCAGTAGTGTCCACACACAGTCGATGTTGGGCTTTGTAAACTCCTCTTAAAGAATGTCCACGATCTGGAATTGTTGTCCAGAAATTCTTTGAATGCTGGAGCACATCGTTGAGGATTACGGCCAAAAGAATCGAAGAATTCGCCTTTTTGGTGGCTCCAGAAGATAAACGCACACCAATGAGATCCTGGAAGGTGATGGGTGTCTGAATTGGCTACAAATATTGCTGGATATGACTTGACGACATATGGAAGTTGGTCAGATGCATAAATGCCCTGAAAAAACTCTCCAGTTGAGGAAAGATTTCCCAATATAGATTCAATCTCTCTTGCATTCATTGCCTTCTGTTCCAAAACTTGCTTGGAAGAGCTTGGTTGAATACAACAAAGATTCCTTCCACTCCGGCGATGCTTTCAGCTCCCTCGCCAGATGTAGACTGACGTGCACTCGACTAGGTCCTCTGCTTTTATACATTCCGTCTTGTGGTTTAGAAAGTTTCCTTCCGCTCGATCCTTTCAGCTCCCTTGCCAGATGTAGACTGACGTGTACTCGGCTAGGTCCTCTTCTTTTATACTTCCAGTCTTGTGGTTTAGAAAGTTTCCTTGCGCTCGATCCTTTCAGCTCCATTGCCAGATGTAGACTGACGTGTACTCGGCTAGGTCCTTTTCTTTTATACTTTCAGTCTTGTGGTTTAGAAAGTTTCCTTCCGCTCGATCCTTCCAGCTCCCATGCCAGATGTAGACTGACGTGTACCCGACTAGGTCCTCTTCTTTTATACTTTCAGTCTTGTGGTTTAGAAAGTTTCCTTCCGCTCGATCCTTTCAGCTCCCTTGCCAGATGTAGACTGACGTGTACTCGGCTAGGTCCTCTTCTTTTATACTTCCAGTCTTGTGGGTTAGAAAGTTTCCTTCCGCTCGATCCTTTCAGCTCCCTTGCCAGATGTAGACTGACGTGTACTCGGCTAGGTCCTCTTCTTTTATACTTCCATACTTGTGGTTTAGAAAGTTTCCTTCCGCTCGATCCTTTCGATCAGCTCCCTTGCCAGATGTAGACTGACGTGTACTCGGCTAGGTCCTCTTCTTTTATACTTCCAGTCTTGTGGTTTAGAAAGTTTCCTTGCGCTCGATCCTTTCAGCTCCATTGCCAGATGTAGACTGACGTGTACTCGACTAGGTCCTCTTCTTTTATACTTTCAGTCTTGTGGTTTAGAAAGTTTCCTTCCGCTCGATCCTTTCAGCTCCCATGCCAGATGTAGACTGACGTGTACTCGACTAGGTCCGTTTCTTTTATACTTTCAGTCTTGTGGTTTAGAAAGTTTCCTTCCGCTCGATCCTTCCAGCTCCCATGCCAGATGTAGACTGACGTGTACTCGACTAGGTCCTCTTCGTTTATACTTTCAGTCTTGTGGTTTAGAAAGTTTCCTTCCGCTCGATCCTTTCAGCTCCCATGCCAGATGTAGACTGACGTGTACTCGACTAGGTCCGTTTCTTTTATACTTTCAGTCTTGTGGTTTAGAAAGTTTCCTTCCTCTCGATCCTTTCAGCTCCCTTGCCAGATGTAGACTGACGTGTACTCGGCTAGGTCCTCTTCTTTTATACTTTCAGTCTTGTGGTTTAGAAAGTTTCCTTCTGCTCGATCCTTTCAGCTCTCTTGCCAGATGTAGACTGACGTGTACTCGACTAGCACCGTTTCTTTTATACTTTCAGTCTTGTGGTTTAGAAAGTTTCCTTCTCCTCGATCCTTTCAGCTCCCTTGCCAGATGTAGACTGACGTGTACTCGACTAGGTCCGTTTCTTTTTAATAATAATAATAATTATTATTATTATTATTATTATTTAATAATAAAATAAAATAAAATAAAAAGTATTTATACATTCAGTCTTGTGGTTTAGAAAGTTTCCTTCTGCTCGATCCTTTCAGCTCCCTTGCCAGATGTAGACTGACGTGTACTCGACTAGGTCCGTTTCTTTTATACTTTCAGTCTTGTGGTTTAGAAAGTTTCCTTCCGCTCGATCCTTTCAGCTCCCATGCGAGATGTAGACTGACGTGTACTCGACAAGGTCCGTTTCTTTTATACTTTCAGTCTTGTGGTTTAGAAAGTTTCCTTCTGCTCGATCCTCTCAGCTCCCTTGCCAGATGTAGACTGACGTGTACTCGGCTAGGTCCTATTCTTTTATTCTTTCAGTCTTGTGGTTTAGAAAGTTTCCTTCCGCTCGAGCCTTTCAGCTCCCATGCGAGATGTAGACTGACGTGTACTCGACTAGGTCCGTTTATTTTATACTTTCAGTCTTGTGGTTTAGAAAGTTTCCTTCTGCTCGATCCTTTCAGCTCCCATGCCAGATGTAGACTGACGTGTACTCGACTAGGTCCGTTTCTTTTATACTTTCAGTCTTGTGGTTTAGAAAGTTTCCTTCTGCTCGATCCTTTCAGCTCCCTTGCCAGATGTAGACTGACGTGTACCCGACTAGGTCCTCTTCTTTTATACTTTCAGTCTTGTGGTTTAGAAAGTTTCCTTCTGCTCGATCCTTTCAGCTCTCTTGCCAGATATAGACTGACGTGTACTCGACTAGCTCCGTTTCTTTTATACTTTCAGTCTTGTGGTTTAGAAAGTTTCCTTCTGCTCGATCCTTTCAATTTCCTTTATTCGATCCTCTCAGCTCCCTTGCCAGATGTAGACTGACGTGTACTCGGCTAGGTCCGTTTCTTTTATACTTTCAGTCTTGTGGTTTAGAAAGTTTCCTTCCGCTCGATCCTTCCAGCTCCCATGCCAGATGTAGACTGACGTGTACCCGACTAGGTCCTCTTCTTTTATACTTTCAGTCTGTGTGGTTTAGAAAGTTTCCTTCCGCTCGATCCTTTCAGCTCCCTTGCCAGATGTAGACTGACGTGTACTCGGCTAGGTCCTCTTCTTTTATACTTCCAGTCTTGTGGGTTAGAAAGTTTCCTTCCGCTCGATCCTTTCAGCTCCCTTGCCAGATGTAGACTGACGTGTACTCGGCTAGGTCCTCTTCTTTTATACTTCCATACTTGTGGTTTAGAAAGTTTCCTTCCGCTCGATCCTTTCGATCAGCTCCCTTGCCAGATGTAGACTGACGTGTACTCGGCTAGGTCCTCTTCTTTTATACTTCCAGTCTTGTGGTTTAGAAAGTTTCCTTGCGCTCGATCCTTTCAGCTCCATTGCCAGATGTAGACTGACGTGTACTCGACTAGGTCCGTTTCTTTTATACTTTCAGTCTTGTGGTTTAGAAAGTTTCCTTCCGCTCGATCCTTCCAGCTCCCATGCCAGATGTAGACTGACGTGTACTCGACTAGGTCCTCTTCTTTTATACTTTCAGTCTTGTGGTTTAGAAAGTTTCCTTCCGCTCGATCCTTTCAGCTCCCATGCCAGATGTAGACTGACGTGTACTCGACTAGTCCGTTTCTTTTATACTTTCAGTCTTGTGGTTTAGAGAGTTTCCTTCCTCTCGATCCTTTCAGCTCCCTTGCCAGATGTAGACTGACGTGTACTCGGCTAGATCCTCTTCTTTTATACTTTCAGTCTTGTGGTTTAGAAAGTTTCCTTCTGCTCGATCCTTTCAGCTCTCTTGCCAGATGTAGACTGACGTGTACTCGACTAGCTCCGTTTCTTTTATACTTTCAGTCTTGTGGTTTAGAAAGTTTCCTTCTCCTCGATCCTTTCAGCTCCCTTGCCAGATGTAGACTGACGTGTACTCGGCTAGGTCCTCTTCTTTTATACTTCCAGTCTTGTGGTTTAGAAAGTTTCCTTCCGCTCGATCCTTTCAGCTCCCATTCGAGATGTAGACTGACGTGTACCCGACTAGGTCCGTTTCTTTTATACTTTCAGTCTTGTGGTTTAGAAAGTTTCCTTTATTCGATCCTCTCAGCTCCCTTGCCAGATGTAGACTGACGTGTACTCGGCTAGGTCCGTTTCTTTTATACTTTCAGTCTTGTGGTTTAGAAAGTTTCCTTCCGCTCGATCCTTCCAGCTCCCATGCCAGATGTAGACTGACGTGTACCCGACTAGGTCCTCTTCTTTTATACTTTCAGTCTTGTGGTTTAGAAAGTTTCCTTCCGCTCGATCCTTTCAGCTCCCTTGCCAGATGTAGACTGACGTGTACTCGGCTAGGTCCTCTTCTTTTATACTTCCAGTCTTGTGGGTTAGAAAGTTTCCTTCCGCTCGATCCTTTCAGCTCCCTTGCCAGATGTAGACTGACGTGTACTCGGCTAGGTCCTCTTCTTTTATACTTCCATACTTGTGGTTTAGAAAGTTTCCTTCCGCTCGATCCTTTCGATCAGCTCCCTTGCCAGATGTAGACTGACGTGTACTCGGCTAGGTCCTCTTCTTTTATACTTCCAGTCTTGTGGTTTAGAAAGTTTCCTTGCGCTCGATCCTTTCAGCTCCATTGCCAGATGTAGACTGACATGTACTCGACTAGGTCCTCTTCTTTTATACTTTCAGTCTTGTGGTTTAGAAAGTTTCCTTCCGCTCGATCCTTTCAGCTCCCATGCCAGATGTAGACTGACGTGTACTCGACTAGGTCCGTTTCTTTTATACTTTCAGTCTTGTGGTTTAGAAAGTTTCCTTCCGCTCGATCCTTCCAGCTCCCATGCCAGATGTAGACTGACGTGTACTCGACTAGGTCCTCTTCGTTTATACTTTCAGTCTTGTGGTTTAGAAAGTTTCCTTCCGCTCGATCCTTTCAGCTCCCATGCCAGATGTAGACTGACGTGTACTCGACTAGGTCCGTTTCTTTTATACTTTCAGTCTTGTGGTTTAGAAAGTTTCCTTCCTCTCGATCCTTTCAGCTCCCTTGCCAGATGTAGACTGACGTGTACTCGGCTAGGTCCTCTTCTTTTATACTTTCAGTCTTGTGGTTTAGAAAGTTTCCTTCTGCTCGATCCTTTCAGCTCTCTTGCCAGATGTAGACTGACGTGTACTCGACTAGCACCGTTTCTTTTATACTTTCAGTCTTGTGGTTTAGAAAGTTTCCTTCTCCTCGATCCTTTCAGCTCCCTTGCCAGATGTAGACTGACGTGTACTCGACTAGGTCCGTTTCTTTTATAATAATAATAATTATTATTATTATTATTATTATTTAATAATAAAATAAAATAAAATAAAAAGTATTTATACATTCAGTCTTGTGGTTTAGAAAGTTTCCTTCTGCTCGATCCTTTCAGCTCCCTTGCCAGATGTAGACTGACGTGTACTCGACTAGGTCCGTTTCTTTTATACTTTCAGTCTTGTGGTTTAGAAAGTTTCCTTCCGCTCGATCCTTTCAGCTCCCATGCGAGATGTAGACTGACGTGTACTCGACAAGGTCCGTTTCTTTTATACTTTCAGTCTTGTGGTTTAGAAAGTTTCCTTCTGCTCGATCCTCTCAGCTCCCTTGCCAGATGTAGACTGACGTGTACTCGGCTAGGTCCTATTCTTTTATTCTTTCAGTCTTGTGGTTTAGAAAGTTTCCTTCCGCTCGAGCCTTTCAGCTCCCATGCGAGATGTAGACTGACGTGTACTCGACTAGGTCCGTTTATTTTATACTTTCAGTCTTGTGGTTTAGAAAGTTTCCTTCTGCTCGATCCTTTCAGCTCCCATGCCAGATGTAGACTGACGTGTACTCGACTAGGTCCGTTTCTTTTATACTTTCAGTCTTGTGGTTTAGAAAGTTTCCTTCTGCTCGATCCTTTCAGCTCCCTTGCCAGATGTAGACTGACGTGTACCCGACTAGGTCCTCTTCTTTTATACTTTCAGTCTTGTGGTTTAGAAAGTTTCCTTCTGCTCGATCCTTTCAGCTCTCTTGCCAGATATAGACTGACGTGTACTCGACTAGCTCCGTTTCTTTTATACTTTCAGTCTTGTGGTTTAGAAAGTTTCCTTCTGCTCGATCCTTTCAATTTCCTTTATTCGATCCTCTCAGCTCCCTTGCCAGATGTAGACTGACGTGTACTCGGCTAGGTCCGTTTCTTTTATACTTTCAGTCTTGTGGTTTAGAAAGTTTCCTTCCGCTCGATCCTTCCAGCTCCCATGCCAGATGTAGACTGACGTGTACCCGACTAGGTCCTCTTCTTTTATACTTTCAGTCTTGTGGTTTAGAAAGTTTCCTTCCGCTCGATCCTTTCAGCTCCCTTGCCAGATGTAGACTGACGTGTACTCGGCTAGGTCCTCTTCTTTTATACTTCCAGTCTTGTGGGTTAGAAAGTTTCCTTCCGCTCGATCCTTTCAGCTCCCTTGCCAGATGTAGACTGACGTGTACTCGGCTAGGTCCTCTTCTTTTATACTTCCATACTTGTGGTTTAGAAAGTTTCCTTCCGCTCGATCCTTTCGATCAGCTCCCTTGCCAGATGTAGACTGACGTGTACTCGGCTAGGTCCTCTTCTTTTATACTTCCAGTCTTGTGGTTTAGAAAGTTTCCTTGCGCTCGATCCTTTCAGCTCCATTGCCAGATGTAGACTGACGTGTACTCGACTAGGTCCGTTTCTTTTATACTTTCAGTCTTGTGGTTTAGAAAGTTTCCTTCCGCTCGATCCTTCCAGCTCCCATGCCAGATGTAGACTGACGTGTACTCGACTAGGTCCTCTTCTTTTATACTTTCAGTCTTGTGGTTTAGAAAGTTTCCTTCCGCTCGATCCTTTCAGCTCCCATGCCAGATGTAGACTGACGTGTACTCGACTAGGTCCGTTTCTTTTATACTTTCAGTCTTGTGGTTTAGAAAGTTTCCTTCCTCTCGATCCTTTCAGCTCCCTTGCCAGATGTAGACTGACGTGTACTCGGCTAGATCCTCTTCTTTTATACTTTCAGTCTTGTGGTTTAGAAAGTTTCCTTCTGCTCGATCCTTTCAGCTCTCTTGCCAGATGTAGACTGACGTGTACTCGACTAGCTCCGTTTCTTTTATACTTTCAGTCTTGTGGTTTAGAAAGTTTCCTTCTCCTCGATCCTTTCAGCTCCCTTGCCAGATGTAGACTGACGTGTACTCGACTAGGTCCGTTTCTTTTATAATAATAATAATTATTATTATTATTATTATTATTTAATAATAAAATAAAATAAAAAGTATTTATACATTCAGTCTTGTGGTTTAGAAAGTTTCCTTCTGCTCGATCCTTTCAGCTCCCTTGCCAGATGTAGACTGACGTGTACTCGACTAGGTCCGTTTCTTTTATACTTTCAGTCTTGTGGTTTAGAAAGTTTCCTTCCGCTCGATCCTTTCAGCTCCCATGCGAGATGTAGACTGACGTGTACTCGACAAGGTCCGTTTCTTTTATACTTTCAGTCTTGTGGTTTAGAAAGTTTCCTTCTGCTCGATCCTCTCAACTCCCTTGCCAGATGTAGACTGACGTGTACTCGGCTAGGTCCTATTCTTTTATTCTTTCAGTCTTGTGGTTTAGAAAGTTTCCTTCCGCTCGAGCCTTTCAGCTCCCATGCGAGATGTAGACTGACGTGTACTCGACTAGGTCCGTTTATTTTATACTTTCAGTCTTGTGGTTTAGAAAGTTTCCTTCTGCTCGATCCTTTCAGCTCCCTTGCCAGATGTAGACTGACGTGTACCCGACTAGGTCCTCTTCTTTTATACTTTCAGTCTTGTGGTTTAGAAAGTTTCCTTCTGCTCGATCCTTTCAGCTCTCTTGCCAGATATAGACTGACGTGTACTCGACTAGCTCCGTTTCTTTTATACTTTCAGTCTTGTGGTTTAGAAAGTTTCCTTCTGCTCGATCCTTTCAGTTTCCTTTATTCGATCCTCTCAGCTCCCTTGCCAGATGTAGACTGACGTGTACTCGGCTAGGTCCGTTTCTTTTATACTTTCAGTCTTGTGGTTTAGAAAGTTTCCTTCCGCTCGATCCTTCCAGCTCCCATGCCAGATGTAGACTGACGTGTACCCGACTAGGTCCTCTTCTTTTATACTTTCAGTCTTGTGGTTTAGAAAGTTTCCTTCCGCTCGATCCTTTCAGCTCCCTTGCCAGATGTAGACTGACGTGTACTCGGCTAGGTCCTCTTCTTTTATACTTCCAGTCTTGTGGGTTAGAAAGTTTCCTTCCGCTCGATCCTTTCAGCTCCCTTGCCAGATGTAGACTGACGTGTACTCGGCTAGGTCCTCTTCTTTTATACTTCCATACTTGTGGTTTAGAAAGTTTCCTTCCGCTCGATCCTTTCGATCAGCTCCCTTGCCAGATGTAGACTGACGTGTACTCGGCTAGGTCCTCTTCTTTTATACTTCCAGTCTTGTGGTTTAGAAAGTTTCCTTGCGCTCGATCCTTTCAGCTCCATTGCCAGATGTAGACTGACGTGTACTCGGCGAGGTCCTTTTCTTTTATACTTTCAGTCTTGTGGTTTAGAAAGTTTCCTTCCGCTCGATCCTTCCAGATCCCATGCCAGATGTAGACTGACGTGTACTCGACTAGGTCCTCTTCTTTTATACTTTCAGTCTTGTGGTTTAGAAAGTTTCCTTCCGCTCGATCCTTTCAGCTCCCATGCCAGATGTAGACTGACGTGTACTCGACTAGGTCCGTTTCTTTTATACTTTCAGTCTTGTGGTTTAGAAAGTTTCCTTCCGCTCGATCCTTTCAGCTCCCATGCGAGATGTAGACTGACGTGTACTCGACAAGGTCCGTTTCTTTTATACTTTCAGTCTTGTGGTTTAGAAAGTTTCCTTCTGCTCGATCCTCTCAGCTCCCTTGCCAGATGTAGACTGACGTGTACTCGGCTAGGTCCTATTCTTTTATTCTTTCAGTCTTGTGGTTTAGAAAGTTTCCTTCCGCTCGAGCCTTTCAGCTCCCATGCGAGATGTAGACTGACGTGTACTCGACTAGGTCCGTTTATTTTATACTTTCAGTCTTGTGGTTTAGAAAGTTTCCTTCTGCTCGATCCTTTCAGCTCCCATGCCAGATGTAGACTGACGTGTACTCGACTAGGTCCGTTTCTTTTATACTTTCAGTCTTGTGGTTTAGAAAGTTTCCTTCTGCTCGATCCTTTCAACTCCCTTGCCAGATGTAGACTGACGTGTACCCGACTAGGTCCTCTTCTTTTATACTTTCAGTCTTGTGGTTTAGAAAGTTTCCTTCTGCTCGATCCTTTCAGCTCTCTTGCCAGATATAGACTGACGTGTACTCGACTAGCTCCGTTTCTTTTATACTTTCAGTCTTGTGGTTTAGAAAGTTTCCTTCTGCTCGATCCTTTCAGTTTCCTTTATTCGATCCTCTCAGCTCCCTTGCCAGATGTAGACTGACGTGTACTCGGCTAGGTCCGTTTCTTTTATACTTTCAGTCTTGTGGTTTAGAAAGTTTCCTTCCGCTCGATCCTTCCAGCTCCCATGCCAGATGTAGACTGACGTGTACCCGACTAGGTCCTCTTCTTTTATACTTTCAGTCTTGTGGTTTAGAAAGTTTCCTTCCGCTCGATCCTTTCAGCTCCCTTGCCAGATGTAGACTGACGTGTACTCGGCTAGGTCCTCTTCTTTTATACTTCCAGTCTTGTGGGTTAGAAAGTTTCCTTCCGCTCGATCCTTTCAGCTCCCTTGCCAGATGTAGACTGACGTGTACTCGGCTAGGTCCTCTTCTTTTATACTTCCATACTTGTGGTTTAGAAAGTTTCCTTCCGCTCGATCCTTTCGATCAGCTCCCTTGCCAGATGTAGACTGACGTGTACTCGGCTAGGTCCTCTTCTTTTATACTTCCAGTCTTGTGGTTTAGAAAGTTTCCTTGCGCTCGATCCTTTCAGCTCCCTTGCCAGATGTAGACTGACGTGTACTCGGCGAGGTCCTTTTCTTTTATACTTTCAGTCTTGTGGTTTAGAAAGTTTCCTTCCGCTCGATCCTTCCAGCTCCCATGCCAGATGTAGACTGACGTGTACTCGACTAGGTCCTCTTCTTTTATACTTTCAGTCTTGTGGTTTAGAAAGTTTCCTTCCGCTCGATCCTTTCAGCTCCCATGCCAGATGTAGACTGACGTGTACTCGACTAGGTCCGTTTCTTTTATACTTTCAGTCTTGTGGTTTAGAAAGTTTCCTTCCTCTCGATCCTTTCAGCTCCCTTGCCAGATGTAGACTGACGTGTACTCGGCTAGGTCCTCTTCTTTTATACTTTCAGTCTTGTGGTTTAGAAAGTTTCCTTCTGCTCGATCCTTTCAGCTCTCTTGCCAGATGTAGACTGACGTGTACTCGACTAGCTCCGTTTCTTTTTATACTTTCAGTCTTGTGGTTTAGAAAGTTACCTTCTGCTCGATCCTTTCAGCTCCCTTGCCAGATGTAGACTGACGTGTACTCGACTAGGTCCGTTTCTTTTATAATAATAATAATAATAATTATTATTATTATTATTTAATAATAAAATAAAAAATAAAATAAAGTATTTATACATTCAGTCTTGTGGTTTAGAAAGTTTCCTTCTGCTCGATCCTTTCAGCTCCCTTGCCAGATGTAGACTGACGTGTACTCGACTAGGTCCGTTTCTTTTATACTTTCAGTCTTGTGGTTTAGAAAGTTTCCTTCCGCTCGATCCTTTCAGCTCCCATGCGAGATGTAGACTGACGTGTACTCGACAAGGTCCGTTTCTTTTATACTTTCAGTCTTGTGGTTTAGAAAGTTTCCTTCTGCTCGATCCTCTCAGCTCCCTTGCCAGATGTAGACTGACGTGTACTCGGCTAGGTCCTATTCTTTTATTCTTTCAGTCTTGTGGTTTAGAAAGTTTCCTTCCGCTCGATCCTTTCAGCTCCCATGCGAGATGTAGACTGACGTGTACTCGACTAGGTCCGTTTATTTTATACTTTCAGTCTTGTGGTTTAGAAAGTTTCCTTCTGCTCGATCCTTTCAGCTCCCATGCCAGATGTAGACTGACGTGTACTCGACTAGGTCCGTTTCTTTTATACTTTCAGTCTTGTGGTTTAGAAAGTTTCCTTCTGCTCGATCCTTTCAGCTCCCTTGCCAGATGTAGACTGACGTGTACTCGACTAGGTCCGTTTCTTTTATACTTTCAGTCTTGTGGTTTAGAAAGTTTCCTTCCGCTCGATCCTTTCAGCTCCCATGCGAGATGTAGACTGACGTGTACTCGACAAGGTCCGTTTCTTTTATACTTTCAGTCTTGTGGTTTAGAAAGTTTCCTTCTGCTCGATCCTCTCAGCTCCCTTGCCAGATGTAGACTGACGTGTACTCGGCTAGGTCCTATTCTTTTATTCTTTCAGTCTTGTGGTTTAGAAAGTTTCCTTCCGCTCGATCCTTTCAGCTCCCATGCGAGATGTAGACTGACGTGTACTCGACTAGGTCCGTTTATTTTATACTTTCAGTCTTGTGGTTTAGAAAGTTTCCTTCTGCTCGATCCTTTCAGCTCCCATGCCAGATGTAGACTGACGTGTACTCGACTAGGTCCGTTTCTTTTATACTTTCAGTCTTGTGGTTTAGAAAGTTTCCTTCCTCTCGATCCTTTCAGCTCCCTTGCCAGATGTAGACTGACGTGTACTCGGCTAGGTCCTCTTCTTTTATACTTTCAGTCTTGTGGTTTAGAAAGTTTCCTTCTGCTCGATCCTTTCAGCTCTCTTGCCAGATGTAGACTGACGTGTACTCGACTAGCTCCGTTTCTTTTATACTTTCAGTCTTGTGGTTTAGAAAGTTACCTTCTGCTCGATCCTTTCAGCTCCCTTGCCAGATGTAGACTGACGTGTACTCGACTAGGTCCGTTTCTTTTATAATAATAATTATTATTATTATTATTATTATTATTTAATAATAAAATAAAAAATAAAATAAAGTATTTATACATTCAGTCTTGTGGTTTAGAAAGTTTCCTTCTGCTCGATCCTTTCAGCTCCCTTGCCAGATGTAGACTGACGTGTACTCGACTAGGTCCGTTTCTTTTATACTTTCAGTCTTGTGGTTTAGAAAGTTTCCTTCCGCTCGATCCTTTCAGCTCCCATGCGAGATGTAGACTGACGTGTACTCGACAAGGTCCGTTTCTTTTATACTTTCAGTCTTGTGGTTTAGAAAGTTTCCTTCTGCTCGATCCTCTCAGCTCCCTTGCCAGATGTAGACTGACGTGTACTCGGCTAGGTCCTATTCTTTTATTCTTTCAGTCTTGTGGTTTAGAAAGTTTCCTTCCGCTCGATCCTTTCAGCTCCCATGCGAGATGTAGACTGACGTGTACTCGACTAGGTCCGTTTATTTTATACTTTCAGTCTTGTGGTTTAGAAAGTTTCCTTCTGCTCGATCCTTTCAGCTCCCATGCCAGATGTAGACTGACGTGTACTCGACTAGGTCCGTTTCTTTTATACTTTCAGTCTTGTGGTTTAGAAAGTTTCCTTCTGCTCGATCCTTTCAGCTCCCTTGCCAGATGTAGACTGACGTGTACCCGACTAGGTCCTCTTCTTTTATACTTTCAGTCTTGTGGTTTAGAAAGTTTCCTCAGTTCTGCTCGATCCTTTCAGCTCTCTTGCCAGATATAGACTGACGTGTACTCGACTAGCTCCGTTTTCTTTTATACTTTCAGTCTTGTGGTTTAGAAAGTTTCCTTCTGCTCGATCCTTTCAGCTCCCTTGCCAGATGTAGACTGACGTGTACTCGACTAGGTCCGTTTCTTTTATACATTCAGTCTTGTGGTTTAGAAAGTTTCCTTCTGCTCGATCCTTTCAGCTCCCTTGCCAGATGTAGACTGACGTGTACTCGACTAGGTCCGTTTCTTTTATACTTTCAGTCTTGTGGTTTAGAAAGTTTCCTTCCGCTCGATCCTTTCAGCTCCCATGCGAGATGTAGACTGACGTGTACTCGACTAGGTCCGTTTCTTTTATACTTTCAGTCTTGTGGTTTAGAAAGTTTCCATCTGCTCGATCCTCTCAGCTCCCTTGCCAGATGTAGACTGACGTGTACTCGGCTAGGTCCTATTCTTTTTATACTTTCAGTCTTGTGGTTTAGAAAGTTTCCTTCCGCTCGATCCTTTCAGCTCCCATGCGAGATGTAGACTGACGTGTACTCGACTAGGTCCGTTTATTTTATACTTTCAGTCTTGTGGTTTAGAAAGTTTCCTTCTGCTCGATCCTTTCAGCTCCCATGCCAGATGTAGACTGACGTGTACTCGACTAGGTCCGTTTCTTTTATACTTTCAGTCTTGTGGTTTAGAAAGTTTCCTTCTGCTCGATCCTTTCAGCTCCCTTGCCAGATGTAGACTGACGTGTACTCGGCTAGGTCCTCTTCTTTTATACTTTCAGTCTTGTGGTTTAGAAAGTTTCCTTCCACTCGATCCTTTCAGCTCCCTTGCCAGATGTAGACTGACGTGTACTCGACTAGGTCCGTTTCTTTTATACTTTCAGTCTTGTGGTTTAGAAAGTTTCCTTCTGCTCGATCCTTTCAGCTCCCTTGCCAGATGTAGACTGACGTGTACTCGGCTAGGTCCTCTTCTTTTATACTTTCAGTCTTGTGGTTTAGAAAGTTTCCTTCCACTCGATCCTTTCAGCTCCCTTGCCAGATGTAGACTGACGTGTACTCGACTAGGTCCTCTGCTTTTATACATTGTATCTTGTGACTTTAGGACGTGTCCTTTTTCACGATACTTTCAGCTCCATTGCCTGATGTGGACTGGCGTGTATTCGGTACGGGTCCTCCGATGTTATACCTTCTCTATTTTGGGTTTAGAAAGTTTCCTTCTACTGTACACGATCATTTCAGCTCCCTTGCCGGATGTAGACTCATGATGTGTACTCGGCTCGGGTATTTTAGGCCTGTCTCCTGTTTACCAATAGTTCCTTGATTTACAAGCTGCACAGTGAACAAAGTTAATTGTGTTTCAGTAACTTTAATTTCCTGTCAAGTCACAAAGGGCATGTGGAAGATTCTATGTTTGTATTCTATCTCCATTTTCAAACTAAATTACATTACACATGTAAACAAGTCATTACAGGATGAAGTATCTCGTTTATTTGCTATAGTACAGTTTTTCGTTTTACATTTTAGTATATATATATATATACGAAGAACAGACCAATAAAATTTTACATAAAGAGATAGCTATAGATACCTTCGAGTGGTATCACCTCACTATGCATCTGATTATATACCCATTAATTCCCTATGGTACATCATAACAATGTGTGCACGGGCACCACCCTAACACAACATGTATACATCCTACACCGTGCGCACTAGCACCGCCCTAACACACCATGTACATTCCATCTCGTTAGAAAATACATTTGGATCGGCTGCTACCTTGCATGGTTGCATTCTTTTACTACTGTAAATTTCCAGGATCAGGTTCTGAAAAAGGGAATGAAAAATTCATGATCAACTATATAAAACTGAAGAAACTCTTCAGAATGTATCTTACCCATGTTTTGTGCATTTTTGTTGCATTCTTGAAATGGATATTTCTTCTTGGTGTTTTTATGGGTGTTTTGTTCGTGCCTTTGTTTATTGTCTTTGCGCAAAAATTCCTTTCCGCAATAAAGACACTTTTGGTCCTTTTTTGCGGTATGAATCTTTACATGCCTCTTCAAATTGTCGGGTCTTAATTGGGAAAGTCTCTCCGCAAAATCTGCATTTCTTTACTGCAGCTGGTTTTCTATTTCGAGGCATATTTTCCTTATTCTCCTGCGAATATAAAAGCCAAAGATCAAATTTCTACCAGAATAATACTAACTGGAGAAGATAAAATATATTCAATAAAATATACCTGCAAACGTGCCTTTTGGTGCTCATCATATACGAGTTCCATGAACTTGTCGACAGCTTCTGGTATCTGTCTGCTGGGAATTGTATCGCTTAGGATAAGGTTTTCAAACTCGTCGACGTCTCGTAAGCTATTAAGATCTATTGCTTCGTCTTCACTTATCAAGTAAGACTGAAAGTGGAAGTATAGTAACATCAGAAAATTTCCAAAGCTCAGGATATTGTGGAGTCCATAAGAATTTGATTAAATATTCGATGGCTTTTTCCACACGTTTGGGAAAAACCTTTCCCAAAGCCCCATAGTGATTAGCTGCAAATACTAAAGTCATTAGATATTGTAGACTGTACGTACCTCTGGTGTCAACGTAAGCTCCATTAATTTTTCAACTGCTTGCTTCAACTGATGTTTTGGTATTTCACTACTGTCAATCAGATTTTGAAAGTCAGGTAATGATTGGTAGGCATCGAGGTCTATATCAACTTCCAAGAAATCTCTTTCCTGAGAAATAAAATTGAGTCTATGTTACAAAAAGTACAACTCTTTCAGACATTTCAATATCCAGGTGATGGTGCATGCTCTCTATTAACACTGAAACCGATTTGCTTAGAAAATAGAGAAATTATCCTGAAGTGCAAAATCGAGCGCTCAAATATCCAGTCTGAGACAGATCAGAGATGCAGTGATATCGGGATATTTGCAATACACTTTTGTCAATGATAACATACATATGCCGATTGCGGCTTCTTCGATGTGTCGAGTCTAGTGGTCGTGTAATAATACAACAGGAACCGTATAGTTTTGTGATGTTTAATAAACTATTCGATCTGAAACGGTACATATATTTCTCGTTACAACTTGGCTTTTACATAACATTACAACTCATCGATAACAAAGACTTAACTAATCAGATTTGGCTTACTTTGTGGAGGGTCATATGTTCAACAATAATAACTTTGGTATCAATCCTTTTCTTGTATTCCTGTACTTGACTGGTTAGCTCTGCACTGGTTTCTGGTTAGCTTCTGGTTAGCCGTAATTACTGTGTTTTCCTGGTTAGCTTTACGAACGGTGTTCTCTTTAACAACACTAAAACTGGTCTGAACACGTTCGAGATATCGGATTACATCTGTATAATCAATTAATGTCAATCAAAGTACTATATCTAAAGTTAATCATTTAATGTCAATATATGAATGAACCATTCCTCCGCCCCGATAAGGGCGCAGTCTTTATCTTGGCGTTTAAATCAATTGTATCCCTCTGCAGGGTGGATTACAGCAATTTTTCCTATTGGTCGACTGTATGTGCCTGTCGGTGTCTTGACTCTCACGTTGCGTACTCGGCCATCTGCTCCGGGGTACACTTCCACGATCATTCCAATGACCCATTTCCCTCGAACAGCATTGTTGTCGCCTAAAGTGACGATGTCATTTACTCGTACGTCACGTCGGTGCATGTTCCATTTCTTGGTCGGTAAAAGCGTTGGTAGAACATCCCTATTCCAACGCTTCCAAAACGAATCAACGATCCTCTGTACGAACTCTACCCTGTGTCGAGGATTGGCCGTGTCCTTGAATGGGCCTTGGGGTACCTCCGATGTCGCTCTACCTAACAGCATATCGTTCGGACATAAGTAAGCTCCATCATCTGGATCGCTGGGAACGCGGCCGATGGGGCGCTGGTTGACCAGATTACCTACTTCCAGTAAGCACGTGTACAGTTCAAACGGCGTTAGCGTTTGCTCGCCAATCGCTTTCTTCAGTGCACTCTTGCATGTTTTTACAAGTGCCTCTGCACATCCGTTCTGGTGCGGGGCTGCTGGGGTGGTGAATATCCACTTTATTCCTTTCTCTGCGCAGAATTCCTTGAGCGTCTTCGCATCAAGGCCTTGAGTCATTTCGCGAAGCTCTCTGGCCGCTCCGACCATCTGCGTGCCATTATCGCTCATAATTACTGCCGGGTATCCTCGGATAGAGAAAAACCTCCGAAGAACTTGGATAAACTCCATCGTGGAACAGTCCACAGCCAGTTCCAAGTGAACCGCTCGTGTGTTAAGGCAGGTAAATATTACTCCATAGTGTTTCGATGTCTTATTTCTTCCAATCTTGACATTGATGGGACCGAAATAGTCACATGATGTGTAATAGAATGGGGGGTTGAATGGCGCAAGGCGTATCTGTGGTAGATCGGCCATTACTTGTGTTTCACATCTTTTTGCCATTTCGTGGCAGAATGCACACTGCGATTTGATGCGTTTGCTGATCTTGTGGGCTTTCAAGACCCAGTACTTTCGTCTTACTTTAGCTGTAGTTGTCGCAGCTCCGTTGTGACCATACTGGTGGGCGTGCCTGATTAACAGCAGGGAGATCCAGTGATTACTCGGGAGAAGGGCTGGGTGCTTGGTCTCGTACGAAACGATGGCCTTGTCAATTCGTCCTCCAACTCTGATTACCTTTTCGTCGTCAATAAATGGACTGAGAGTCTTGAAGTCTCCCTTCAAAAAACGGCGTGTCAAATCCTCTTGTGCATTCTTTACCCAGAATGTTTCCGCTTTCTGTAATTCGTCAGTGTCGAGTGGTCCCTCTCGTCCGTGCTGGTCATGTCGTCTGAAGCGTATCTTCTCTGCTAATCTTTGTATCCAAGCTGTTACTCGGACGAGTCTCCTCCAGGTTGAGAACCTCGTTGGGTCAATCGCCTCTTCTACCTTTATTGCCGCTGCCGCGCACACCTTCACTGTTCGTCGCTCCATAACGTCTTCCTGGGGTTTTGTACCTGCTGTTACGTCCTTTGGCCACTCTTCTTCCGGAAGCTGTAGAAACGGTGGCCCATGACTCCATCTGCCGTTAAGTTCCTGAACCGGTATTCCACGGGAGACGTCATCAGCAACATTGTGTTCCCCTGGTATGTGTCTCCATTGCCTTGGCTCACACTTGCTTTGTATTTCGCCTACTCTGGAGAATACAAATGGCTTGTAATTGTTGGCTGCGCTTCGAATCCATGCCAAAGCAATGGTATTATCTGTAAAGAACACGACTGCTTCAAAGTGGATTCTGGATTCTTCCTGGATGGCTTTAGCTAGACGAGCTGCCAGTACAGCGGCTTGGAGCTCGAGTCGTGGGATAGTTAGTTGCTTCAAAGGTGCAACTCTGGACTTGGCTGCAACAAATCTTACGTCATAGGTGTCATCCGGATTCTTCTTTCGAATGTAAGCGCATGCTCCGAATGCAACTTGCGACGCATCCGAAAATACGCACAGTAACGGTTTTTCTACTGTGTCAGCGGTCAGCAGACACCTCGGGAAGGTGACGTTGTTAAGCTCGTTCATCTCTTTAAACAACTGGCTCCACTTCTCTCTGATTGTGGGTGGGACTTCCTCATCCAAGTTGACTCCAATTTGCCAAAGTTCCTGTAATCCGATCTTTGCTCTTATAACAAAGGCGGCGGCGAATCCAATGGGGTCATAAATCCGAGCGACTTGACTTAACAGCATTCTTTTTGTGAATTCCTTTTCACTCGCGTCGATGAGCTTGAGCAGATCCGTTTTGACCTTGAACGATAGCGTGTCTGTCTTGTTACTCCAGGCTATCCCTAGTACTTTCTCCTCGGCTTCTCCTTGAAATATCTTCGTTTGTTCTGTTGAACCATCCTCGTCTTGATTTTGCTCTTTTAGCACTTTATTTGAGGCCCAACATTTGACTCTGAATCCTCCTTTCTCAAGGATGCTGTCAATATCTTCAGCTAGCTTTCGCGCTTCCTCTTCTGTGTCGACAGAATCACAGATGTCATCCATGTATACATTATTGATTAGCACCTTAGCTGCATCTGGTCTTGCCTTTTGGCTTGCTTGCGCCGTCTTCCGCAGGGCTATTTGTGCCATTGCCGGGGCCGGTTTATCGCCAAACGTCAGCACAGTTTTGACGTACGTGTCTGGTTCTTTGTCTGTGTCCAGGTCTCGCCACAGGAAGCGGTGCACGTGCTGATCTCTCTCTGGTATTAGGATACGATGGTACATTTTAGAAATGTCTCCAACTAGTGCTGTTTCCCTTTCCCTGAAGCGCAGAACTACGCCAAACAGGTTATTCAACAGGTCAGGGCCTTTCATCCAATAATCGTTGAGCGAATGCCCTTGATATACCGAGGATGAGTTAAACACGATTCTGACAGGCGTACTTTTCTTGTCAGGCCTCAGAACCGCATGGTGCGGGATATAGTGAACAGGGCCTTGATATGTTTCTTCTTCTTCCCTTTTCAACTTTCGTGAGAACTTCATCTGTTCCATTTCTTGCATCTGCTTGCAGTAGGCTTGGCTTTGTTCCGGGTTTTTCTTCAGCCGTCTCTCTGTTGATTCAAGGCGCTTCATCGCCAAAGCTTTGTTGTCTGGCAGTAGACTTGGGTCTTTTCTCCATGGGTAGGGTATTAACCACTGATTCTCAACTTGAACGCAGGACTCCTCTATTGTCCTCCCTTCTTCTATTTCTGTTTGTGACAGCTTGTCCACATCGCAGACACAGGGTTTGACCTCCACACCCATGGCCTCGGTGCTCCAGAAGTCTGTCATGTCAACTGGCGTGGCATACTTCACGTGTAATATGCGTGTAGTGGCAGAGGTTTCTTCTTCTGACGTTCCTCCGAACACTACCCATCCGAGTGGAGATTTACGTGCCAGCAGGTGATCAGCTTGTCTGGTTTCGCCACCATGCATCTGGGCGTGGTCTATACCGATCAAGATGTCAACGTGGCCCTTGCCGCGGTGAAATTGCGCATTCGGTAGACCAAAATGCTCTGGAAGGTGCGACGTCTTGACTAACTCGATCTCGTCGCTAATGCTGGGAATTCCGATTGCCTTCACTGTACACCTCCGGTTGTTATCAATCGCAGTGAGCTGAACTTTATATTCTTTTGTTCTGATCGTTTCTTCCTCTCCGCCTACTTTAGTGATTGTGACTGATGTATCTTTCCCTTTAGACCGAGAGTTTCTGCGGTTGACTGTCTTATTAAACTTATTTGTGCTCCGGAATCTAACAGGACATTTCCGCGTTTAAAAAAAAAAACCGTCACCCCTTCCGATATTAGCTGATAGAACTGGCAGTATCGCTTCCGATGAATTTGTTGCCATGGCGACGCTAATTTTGATTGAGTTACTTTTGTGCAATAGTGGGTGGTGTTTCTGCGGACACCGTACTTCGTTTTCTGCCTTCGAACACTGTCTGCTCCTGCTGCAGTTGTCCATCCTGTGGTTTCTACCGACCCTTTTTAAACAGCTGAAACACACGTGATTCTCTTTCGCTGTTTTGATTCGATCATCGATGCTAAGGGCTGTAAGCTTCTGACATTGGTCGGGCCAGTGCGAAGAATTCTTGCAGAACCAACATTTGTGCCGGGATGGATTGTCACTGCTATCTTCGTCAATTCTCAGGTGGTTGATGATGCGCTTGTTGGGCATGCCTACTCTGATAGGGGCTGTGGCGCGCATTCTCGACTTCATCTCTAATGACATCCAGCTCAACAATGCTTGAAGCGTAGCAGGTTTCTTTTCTCTTTCTAGGTCGATTCTGATACATTTAGGTTTTCAATAAACAATTTTGAATCAACCTCCAGCCTCATAAAGGTCTCCTAGCCATTTTTCTTCCGTTTCATACTGTTCATCGTCCTCTATTAATTTAGTATATTCTTCATGCTTCACTACTAAGCTTTCGTACACTCCTTGGAATTTAAATAGCAATTGCCTTACCTCATCTGAAGGCCTCTTACTTTCTACATTGTGAACCAATGCCTTCGCTGCCCTTGTGAAGGCTGACTTAGCCGTGCGTCGGTCAGTCTTGGCTCGTTTCAGCGCTTCGTCCATTCCTTATTGATCAGCAGAATATTCCTGACACATTCGGCTCCTTGAATCCGCGTAAAATCGAATGAAATGTTTCGGTAGGATCAAAGCGCCTCGTTGAACAAGTTATCACCAGGAACCGTATAGTTTTGTGATGTTTAATAAACTATTCGATCTGAAACGGATACATATATTTCTCGTTACAACTTGGCTTTTACATAACATTACAACTCATCGATAACATAGACTTAACTAATCAGATTTGGCTTACTTTGTGGCGGGTCATATGTTCAACAATAATAACTTCGGTATCAATCCTTTTCTTGTATTCCTGTACTTGACTGGTTAGCTCTGCACTGGTTTCTGGTTAGCTTCTGGTTAGCCGTAATTACTGTGTTTTCCTGATTAGCTTTACGAACGGTGTTCTCTTTAACAACACTAAAACTGGTCTGAACACGTTCGAGATATCGGATTACATCTGTATACTCAATTAATGTCAATCAAAGTACTATATCTAAAGTTAATCATTTAATGTCAATATATGAATGAACCACAAACAGTCCAGTATTCAAGGCAAAGGAGCAACTATTCGGAGAAATTCTCCTCACGTGCAAAACCTGTGTGTGAGACAGAGCAGTGGTCGTGATATCGGGATATTGGATTCACGCGCTTCATTTGCACACTTTGCGCTCATGTGAATCACCGTCCTACACTGCACCATAGTGGAGGTATTCTCCTACTTTAAAATACTCCTTTCCAAGTTTAGCGCAATCCACTGAATGACGTCATTTCTAAGCAAAAGTTGTTCAGCAATCACGTCGATTGACTAGGAACTTCACCAGCCACGACTTACCTGTTCTGCTTCCATCTTGAAAAGAGAAAGAAATGATGGAATGCTGGGCTTATATAGGCACAAGCCCGTTCCAGTCTCCCTCTGATTTTATGTTAATATATTCCACCGCATTGGTTACTTCCGGTCCCGCGCTAATTTATTCCACCGTACTAGACTGTTAGATCGGGATCTCCACCAGCCACAACTTACCTGTTCTGCTTCCATCTTGAAAAGAGAAAGAAATGATGGAATTCTGGGCTTATATAGGCACAAGCCCGTTCCAGTCTCCCTCTGATTTTATGTTAATATATTCCACCGCATTGGTTACTTCCGGTCCCGCACTAATTTATTCCACCGTAATATTGTAGTCTCCGTCTGATTTCATTTTAATATATTCCACCGCATTGGTGACTTTCCGCGCTAATGAATTTCCCCGTACTAGACTGTTAGGTCGGGAACTTCACCAAACACGACTTACCTGTTCTGCTTCCATCTTGAAATGAGAAAGAAATGATGGAATGTTGGGCTTATATAGACACTAGCCCGTTCCAGTCTCCCTCTGATTTCATTTTAATATATTCCACCGCATTGGTTACTTCCGGTCCCGCGCTAATTTATTCCACCGTACTAGACTGTTAGGTCGGGATCTCCACCAGCCACAACTTACCTGTTCTGCTTCCATCTTGAAAAGAGAAAGAAATGATGGCATTCTGGGCTTATATAGGCACAAGCCCGTTCCAGTCTCCCTTTGATTTTATGTTAATATATTCCACCGCATTGGTGACTTTCGGTCCCGCGCTAATTTATTCCACCGTAATTCACTCCCTCTGATTTCATGTTCTTAATATATTCCACCGCATTGGCGACTTCCGGTACCGTGCTAATTTATTCCACCGTAATATTCTTCTCCCTCTGATTTCACATCGGGAAAGATTTGTCACAAGTAGTCAGCTAGAATTTCTCTGGCACGCCCCCACATTCTAGTACATACAAACATGGACTCAAATTCAAGGTTTTTTTGCAATTTTCCTCGTATAAATGCATATAACTAAAAAGTTAACGACGGATTTAGTTTTTTTGATCTTTCGTGGACCATTTATTTGGTTATAATTGAAATTCGATGCAAAAAAGTACCGTATTTTTTTAGTTGAATGGGTCTACCTTACAAGAGAATTGGCGTGACATGACCTCAAACTGGCCTGTCAGCCCACATAAATAGCTTTTATTGAAACTACACAGGCCTAGTCACGAAATTAACTACGGATTAGCATAGCCCGCGCTTTTATGGACATTTTGATACCAAATACATGTTAGTTCGTAAAATTTTCGCACCGTATTTTGGCCAGTTTTTATAGAGTCCCATACAGAGTATATACACAACAGCCTCGAAGCTCTTCCTAGTATTTATATCTATTGATCATTGTATTATTTTGACTCGATGTAAACTGCTGGGCATTCAAAAATATGATGTGTCAGGCTTCTTTGGTGTTGTTAGTATGACTATTGATAACAGCTTGTGCCTTCGCCGTTGCACAAACAAAACTGATGAATCTGAGGGAACTGATAGCGGGTGGAAATACTCAATGCAAAGCAGTAGTGAACCCTTTTTCCATGCACAATTAATGTATCAAGTAAGTGTTATATATGTCGATGTATTAATCACATCTAATCACGGCATGAAATTATAAAAGCAATAATCTATGACTGATTTGGGGATTTTGGAGGGGGAGGGGAGGGGGTCAAGCGAAAATATAAATTAAACTGAAGTACATATTGCATATTATATATACACCTAATTTCAAAAACGTTGTCCAATAATAATCAAAAAAGCCAAATAGAATTTCATTAAAAGACAAAAGAAGTGCACTCAAGCTGAACTGTTTCTTTTGTCTTTTTGAATGAATTCGTATTTGGCTATTTGGACAACGTTTTTGAAATTAGGTGTATAATATTAATATACCGAAGTGAAAAACAATCAGAAACTGACAGGGAAAAAAGAAGAATAAGAATTCGAAGGGATTCGCAGGGGCTAGGGCCGAAAAGACCAAATGTTCCAATTTGTAGGCAAATCTTTTCCGATGTTTCTTAATCCCGTTCCAGTCTCCCTACGATTTCATTTAATATATTCCACCGCGCCGCATTGAGTACTTCCCGCGCTAATTTATTTCCCGATCACCAACTGCAAATTACAAGTTAAGGCGTACAGACGTCAAAGGAACAATTATTCTGAGAAATTCTCCTCAAGTGCAAAATCGACCACTCAAATCCTATGTCTGAGACAGAGCAGTGGTCGTGATGCAGTGATATCGGGATATTGGATTCACGCGCTTTAAATAAAGTCTTCATCATCATCATCGTCACTGAATGAAGTCATTTCTAAGCAAGAGTTGTTCAGCAGGTCAATGGAATATTCATATTTGTAATAGGACGTTAATTCCAAATAAAACTGAATCTGAAATAAATCTGAATCTGAAATAAATCTGAGCAATCACGTCGACTGATTAGGAACTCCACCAGCCACGACTTACCTGTTCTGCTTCCATCTTAAAAAGAGAAAGAAATGATGAAATGCTGGGCTTTACTCCTTTACTGCAGTTCCGATCCTGCGCTAATTAAATTCCCCGGATCTTCACCAACCGCAAACTACTTGTTCTGTTTCCACCTTGAAAAGAGAAAGAAATGATGATATGCTTGGCTAATATGTTCATTTAATGTTAATATATTCCTCCACATTGGTTACTTCCGGTCCCGCGTTGATTTATTCCACGTGCTATATAATTATTTTAATTAAAACTGTTTATGTTCTACATTCCAACAGCCGCAACTTACCTGACCCTCCTCCAATATGAGAGGAATGCTGTATTAGAGCCGGGGGTGCTTATTCAATTTTGATAATGAGTTCACTTTTACTGGAGCGAGGCTGATTAGAGCAGAGGTTCTTCATACTAGAGAGAACTTTCTCTTATTCAAACAAGTGGTCTGGCATTTTGTAATAAAAACCGTTAGCTGACAATGTGCAAATTGCTCTTTTACTTCCAGCTTGTTCCAGTCAGGAATATATGTAACAATGCTGTTTGAAGTGTTTTAAAAAGACGGTCATTAAGGTAAAATTTAATCCCATCTGCACAACTAGGCCTCAGAGGGGAATTGTGGCACTTTTCCAATTTCTTGACCATGATTCTACCGGTGGATCCTAAATGGGATACCTCAAAAGAACCTCATTAATATAAAACAATAGAATGATGCACTTAAGGACGTTCGCGGGCAAAAAAACTGAACATGTTTTTTCCCTGAAACTTCGTATGGTGAAATAAGATCATTATAGAAGCTAAATGAGCAAATAAAAAATGGGGGTCACCGACTTCGCTATGGAGCCAGATTTTTTCAAAGTATACCCTTTTTCTGATCGAAAATTACGTGCGTTCAATCCACGGAAAGTCGAGAATGACAGGAATTTTTTGGTAGAAAAACTAAACGGATTGCTAAAATTTTCTTCAAATGGCTATCTAAGAGTTTATAGAATAAAATTATGTACAAAGATTTGAGAATATGTAGAAACAACCTGTAGTTTTTGGCTCATGTATACAGTCACCACGTAGCCATCGACGACTCTTTCGCGTGAATGTAGGTTGAAGTTTTCATCTAAATTCGTGTTTTTATCAAAATCTAAACATGTTTTTTTCTTTAAATTTGGTACATGGGGAGCTTTTATGATTCTTTGTAAAATCACAAAATAAAAAATGGGGGTCACCGGTATCGTTCTCGAGATATTAGCCGATGAAAATCGTCTACGTAACATGCGTGACTGGCTGCCATCTTGGACGTGAGGAAAGAGGACTGGACCGAGATGATTCGAACCTTGATTTTATGCGCAGAAAAGATGCGCGTGAACAATGCGCGCGAACGTCCTTAACACAATAGATTCGTTCTATTGTTTGGTCGGCCAAGGGCGGGTTGAGTTATGGAAACAAGCCTTTACGTATACCGATTCTACCAGGGCGCTAGTAGCCTGCGAATACAGCCGCTTTTTGGCGGTCGCACCACAGGGTTCTTCCTCTTCTTTGCGGGAGACCCCTGTGGCGAGCGCCAAAAAGCGGCTGTATTCGCAGGCTAGGGCGCTAGTAATGAGCTAGTAATGAGTTCATTTATAATAGCGCCCTGATTCTACTGACCTCATTGCTACTCGAATGAAATTAAACGAAATTAATCATAGCCATAGGTTCTAGTAAATAGCTAGAAGGACACTGAAACTCGATCGCATCAACTGATGGGAAATGTTAGCCGAAGTAAACAAACATTTCCATCAGCCAGAACAGCCAGAGGCCTTTTTAGGCTGGGATCGGGTACGTTTTGGTCTGGTATAGGGTATGGTTTCCGCAATAACGCCACTATCAGTCGCTATCATTATCACGCTTTCAATCTGGGATAGGGTATACATTTTTAAGCTTTAGTATGGGATAGGGTGTACATTTTTAAGCCCCCCCCCCACCCCCCGGGATCACAAATAGCTCTTGGAGAACGCTGAAAATAGCATTTCTGACCCTCTAGATTTCAAAATTTTCTGGGGGAGCATGCCCCCAAACCCATAAATGTAGAGAACCTGAAAGTCTATTCTCAAGAAGTCGACTAGAGAGGTAAAGAAGAAAGCTACACTGAGAAGTAAAAGATTCGAGTCGAGATACAAAGTAAAAAAGACGCAAGAAGAAACATTGTATTGTATAGACGATTACAGAGCTTTAAGATACAAGGAGTTGGACGACAAGGTGACAGATACTGACAACATAAGAACATTCAAGCTAAGTAGTCAGTACTCAAGGCAAACACTAAACAAATTAATTCAAGACGTATTTGAACATTGAACTCATTTATAGTAATAGTATAGTAAATCAAGTTATTTCAAGTCTTTACGTATATTAGGATATTTAGATTTAGTTATAATTAGATAAATTGCATTAAGTTATAGTTGGATATTGATAAGTGTTATTTAGTTATTTAATAAATTTGTTTATGTTAGGAATCGTACTAGTAGTGATTTGGGGATTGCGTGAAGGGACGTTGCAGACCCGGGATACGCGAGGGATGCCCGACGTGCCGGTAGGTCACAGTCCCGCGCTAATTTATTTTCCCGGATCTTCACCAACTGCAATTTACAAGTTAAACGCCTGTAATCAGGTGTGCAATTTAATATTAGTATTAAAGGAACAATTCTTGGTTTGCACTTACGTCATTGTAAAATTTTCTGGGCGTTATATTGAGTATAATTGAACAAATCGGTCTCACAACCAAACGGGCAGTTAAAATCATGTATCTCAACCAAAGCTTGAGTTATAAGAATCTTTCAATGCCGAGATATGAGCGATCAAATATGCGCATTGCTTAGTGTGAAATGTATTATTATTATTATTATTATTATGTATGGAGCCGCCATCTTGGTGTACAACCGTTGTACACCAACGTGGCGGCCAATAACACCAAGGACCAACATCACGTTAATATTATAAAGCAACTCAGTTTCTCAATAGAAATGTTAATCAAATCAAACTTTCATATCATTTATGAAGTAAAGAACGTATCATTTGAAGAAAATGTCCCTATTTCTCTGGCTTTAGAATACACGTGACAGTGTTGCGTGACAGAAATTGACTCTCAATAAATCAAAAGCCAAACATCGAAAGTACACAGATTTTGTTGTGAAGACTTTTCTCATGGATATAAACAAAATATCAAACAAACAGTTTCGTATGATGAATATTTTCGATTTTAGCTTTTTGATGACGTCATGTGAAACCAATAATTATTCTGAGAAATTCTCCTCAAGTGCAAAATCGACCACTCAAATCCTGTGTGTGAGACAGAACAGTAGTCGTGATGCAGTGATATCGGGATATTAGAATCACGCGCTTCATTTGCACATTTGCGCATTGTGACCACCGTCCTACACTGCACCATAGAAGTAGGGGGAAAAGGAGAGAGAGCCAACGCGAACCCCGATTCACACAGGGATTCCTTGCAGGAAACGGGACTGATTTCCAGCGCAGGCCCCGGGATTCCTTGCAAATCGCGGAATCCTATTTCACACGGGAATTCCTTGCTGGAATCAGGACAGGGATTCCTTGCAAATCGCGGACATACAGGGATTCCTTGGAGGAAACAGGCTCCCCCTACTTATAATGATCTGCGTTGGGGAACATGTATTTAGGTGTTTATAAATGTATACTATATGGAGAAGCAAACGGTAAAAGAGTTTTTTACAGAGATGCAAGAGAGAGTAAAAGATCCTAAGATTAGGAAAGGTTTAGAGATGTTAATGGGGAGAAAGCAAACAGTTAAAGAGTTTTTTACAGAGTTGCAAGAGAAAGTAAAAGATCCTAAGATTAGGAAAGGTTTAGAGGCGTTAATGCCTGGACTCAACATGATAAAAAAGAAAGCGACTGCTCTGAAAGGTTTTATCACATCTTATAGAATAGATGGAAGGGAAAAAATGGATGCTAAAACCTTTCTAGAGATTAGTAAAAATCGTGTTATTGATTTATTAGATAAGCAAGAAAAGCCTTATAAAATGAAGCTTATATTAGAGGCTGAGTTTTATAAAAAGGATAGTTCTACTATTGGATTCTTCCACTCAGAGATTGCGACGATTACAGATGCAACTTATATTGATAAAGTTTATGAAAAGATGCAGGAAGATATTTTAGAGAAGCTTGACACATTTCAAAATCAAGGTTCTGGGTGGATATTCAACAAAGTTGTTGGCTTAGACATCAGTGTTGATAAATATATGCCAATAAGAGCTAGATCTTTTATTGACTTGCCGCTGAAATTAAAGAAGAGAAATGCAATAATTAACATGCAAAACAAAGATAATCAGTGTTTTAAATGGGCTGTCACAGTATCCATTTTCACGCCAGAGAGGGATAGAGAGAGAATATCAACAGTTCTAAAAGAGAATGCAAAGAAGTTAGATTGGAGTGATCTTGAGTTTCCAGTGCAGCTTGATAAGATTACAATCTTTGAAAAGAATAATCCTAAATATGCTGTTAATGTTTACGGGTGGAAAGAAAGTGTTTACCCTCTTAGAATAAGTGATAATGAGGATAGAGAAGAGACAATTAATCTGCTGCTGATTTCAAATGATAAAAACAATCATTATTGTTGGATAAAGAATAGAGCAGATTGCTATCGCACATCAATTTTTTGATGCGTTTTCATTGTTTAATTGAAGAATTTCCGAAGCTTTATTTATGTGTCCTACCATTAAGTTTCTTTAACAAGAACTTTAGTATCATCAGAGAGATATGTAAAGAACACGAACATCAGTGGAAATGAGACAGAAGACGCTATTGACACAGACTTGACTCTGTCACAAGAAAGAAATAGTCCCTCATTATTATTCATAGACTTGAACTTTTTAACCATTACCGAAACATAAGCCAAGATAGACCAGCAGCGCCAATTGTTATAGTTGCTAGATTAGTACCGTGAGTATTAGATGATTTAGTAGGTTTTACATTTTTACTAAAGTTATTCACAGTATTTTTTTTACTTGCAGATTCTGATTTTATTTCCAGTTGATGGGGTAATTGTATCTTTGAATGGCCCATGTGTTTTACACCAACAGATTTTGTTTCGGTATTAATATCATTCACACCAAACTTCATATTCACAGTTGCTTTTAATAATTTATTGTTGTATCCAATTATTGAATTTGTGTTTATTACAAGATTCGATGGTAATAACCAACAGCCAGGTGAAATAGCTAAATCAAGTTTCACTTTCGCTTCTTGAATTGCTAGTTGATATCTTTGGATACTTTTGGAAATATCTCTCTCAATAATAGAACTTTCAAATAATTGTAAAAACACCTTTTGTGTCTCCACAGCTGAACCTAATTCTCCTAGTATTGCGGATTTTTTATTTACCTGACTACCTAAAATACAATAAACAAAGGATTCAATACTTTTATTTAATCTAGCAACCCCAGCTTTTGTTAGACCTTTCGACGTCTGGGGAACAAACCAATTATACTGACTTCTATCCTTATGAGTGGAAAGATAATATGCTGTAAGAGAGTTATCCTTTGGACTAGTATAATGAAAACTGAACTTATCAGCATCTGTTGATTCGCCCTTAAAACGGAAATCGACAGCGGTGACACCAAACTCATTACAAAGCCTATTCAAAGCAGAAGAGCTGTATCGAGTGCCAGTCCAAACAAAGGCATTATCCCACGGTAACGGCACTTCTAGCCGACTTAGAATCGATCGAATTGTGTAAAGCACGTGGAATCTTAAAAAACATCCAATTTGGGTGTCAGACAACATATCATATGAAACCCCACAACCCGACGTTGCACACCATACAGCGAAGTTTAGTTGTTGGCTCCAAAAACGCATATTAGGTTCTTCAAGCCAGGAGCTATACTCAGATACAGTAGAAACTGATGGTGGAGTTAGTTGAAAAATATTGTTGGGACGGCTATCAAAGCTTTTACTGGGTGTAATAAATATTTTCAATGGCGATAATAAGATTTTAATATCGGGTGCGGCGTCAGTAAATTCTACTCCAGGTATTTGGAAACCTGCTATCAAGGAAATCATGTATATTTTCGGTTCTGGAGTTTCACCCCTCCATGAAGGGAATTTATACATCTCTATCAGATTTCCATTTTTATCATAGGGGTTATAGTCATCACCATTAAATAAAAACTTAACATCTCCATTTTTTTCACTAAATCTGTAAGTATTATAGTTCGGGTATTTTTTTACAAACTCAGCAAACTTCATCCTATATTATTATCACATCTCAGTTTATAAATAAATCCATAAGGTGTTCTATCAAAGGATAAAGTTATTTCTTTGGATTTATGAGCCGATCTACAATCTCCTTTCTCAGTTCCTCCCTCAACTTTTGAACATTCGGAGCATCGTTTTTTAACAGCTCCCTATCCCGCTTTCTGATGCACCTTTTCAATGTTTCATATTTTTGAAGCTCCTTCATAATGTGTTCAAATTCTTTCTCATCAATCTTGTTATCACTCAAGGCTTTTGATACAAGATCACTTATACTATCTTCTTTTGATTTTGCAAGCTGAATAGTATTTTCATGTTTTGTTACCTTTTTAGTAAGTTTTTTCGTGAAAACCGTGCAACTAGCCGATATTAAACCTAACAGACCACCAACAGCTGATAAAGGAACACCAACAATGATCCCAGGCCCCGTTAAACTTGTGGCCACACCAGGGGCCCGTTTCTCGAAAGCCCCGAAAGCTTATCGGGCCCGAAAAGGGTTTCTTTAAAAATCTATATCTTCAAAACAAAGTAGTTTACAGACATGAAACTTGCCACGAAGGGAAAGTTTGTTCATATTAAAAACATATCAAAAGAACAGCTTTGTAGAGTAAGTGTCTCAGATTTCTGGGATGTCTTTTCGGGCCCGTAAAGTTATCGGGTCTTTCGAAAAACGGCCCCAGAGCCGGTTAAAATTACAGACAAAGTTCCTGTTGCTACCGCCGTTTTATGAAATATTCCACGTATCTTAGCATATTTTTTCCTGACGTTTTCATAATGTTTTATTTCTGACCCTAGTTGAGACAAAACTGTATTTACTTTGTGTAATCTGAAGTTTTCACCAGTTGTTAGATCAGGATAAATCTCATTGTAGTCCATATATATTATATTATTTCTATTACCATTCGCATAGGATAAATTCCAGTGTTAATGTTTTTAGAATCTGCGATCACCCAAACTCTAATACTATTAATATAACAACTATTTTTAATAGGTACATGCAATGAATTATTGGGATTATACGATGTCTTTTCTCCAACCTTGCTTAATTCAACACATGCTAATATTTGTGAATATTTATTATTTAATAAAACCTGGGTAGAATCAATAAGATCACAATTAATGCAGACATCTTGAGTAAGTTCACTAATATTGATGTTATATTCGGTGTTTGCTTCAAGACGTTCTGGAATGTTTAATAATTTTGATAAACTCTCATTTAAATCAACACCTATTGTTTGGGCGGCATAATATTTATTATTTTTAATCACAATTGAAAAATTTCTCTCACCAAGTGAAACCGCTTTATCAACAGCATTTTTAAAACTAAAATTAGTGTAGTTTCCTTTCGGAATCCGCATAAAAACACCGGAAAATATTCTAGTTGAAATAGTTCCCTCGCTTGGAAGATTATACAAACGATTATAAAAACTACAACTTACAAGTGATATCTTTGTGCCCTTAATAGGAGTTTTAAACCAAATAGTTTGATCAGCTTTTGTTTGTTCAATGTATAGGATTACCATGATATATATTATTTCTTTTTATATCTTTCAACGACATACAAAACAACAGCTACTATCAATAGCCATGCGTGTTTAGCCAGGAAACCAATAGCCTGACCAGCAGTTTTAAATATAAAGGAGGCTATTGCTCCTACCATACCTGGTAATATATGAGCTAATTTTTCACCTATTGTTTTCAAACCTTTTCCAAGACCTTGTGCAACCGAAGATAACCCGCTTTTTAAACTATTAATAATTACTCCAATGACTACACCAACAGCTGTAATAATCGCGGTTGCAGTATAACCATATTTAAAAAAAATACGTTTTACGCGCTCTTTTAAAGAAAGCCTTTCTTCTATAGCTTCATTGTTTGCTTCTAAAGCATCTACTTCTTGTGTTAAAGCATTTTTCCTAACTTCTAGAGCTGCAACACGATCAATTAGTGAATTATTATTTGCAATGAGTTCATCTCTTTTTTGCCCCAATGTATCTATTTGTTGCTCTGTAACAACGTCTCGATCTTTCGAGTTAATATACAAATCAAACTCTGATATTTGCGATCTATTTGAATCTATACTTTGTGTATCTGCTGCTATTTGGTTGCTTATAACTTCAACTTGTGGGTATAATGTTCTTAGTTCCTCATCATTCCTGTCTAAGATTTCCTCAGCACGGTCTCCAAGAGCACCCTTAATAATATTTGGCAGCCCATTATTTATTTTATTCTGCTTATTTAATAGTTTATACCAATATTGATTATCGTCATGTGTAACTTCTATTTTACCCCGGTCATATCGAAGGTCAAAACCACCCTCTCTATTAATCCTATTATTAGGAAATAAACCGTCAAGATCTTTTTTAGCCTTATTATATTCTTCAATATTTTCAGCCGATCGACCTAAATTCTTTAATATTGTTTGTGGCATCTCTGGTGATGTTAATAAATGTGTTTTCGCCCCACGATTTCTTAGTCTAACAGTAGCCCTACCATATTTATCGACACTAAAACTAAAGTTAGCTTTTGATGGATCCCATTCAGGATATAATTCTTTGATTCTTTCTTCAGCGATATTTTGATTCTCCTCTAAATCCTCTACATTGGACATAACATAATTTGTAAAAGATGTTTCTTGGGTTTGAACACCACGTTCAGGACGTTCACTCATTTCGTTTAACTCAATATTTTCCGCTGGCGGCAACCCATATTTTTCATTATATTCTCGAGTTCTTAGGTCATAAGGCCGCCCAATATTTTCCGCTGGCAACACCCTATTTTTTCGAGTTCTTAGGTCCCACCGCTTAATGATCATTTCTCCAACAGTTAGTCCTTTCCGCGGGTTTCTTTTTCTATCTGGGCGCCTCCTATCACTCTCAAGCAGCGGTTGCCTCTCATCATCATCATTTATATCAGTCCTACCTTCCGGTGTAAGCGGGTCAAAATCGACATCCCCTCCTTCCATTATATGTTTACAAATATCTCGCCGCTAAAAAACCAGTCCCCACCATCCCGAGACCAACATAAATAATTTCGTTAGTTTTTTGATTTTTGCTAAGTTTGTAATAATCAGAAAATTGAGGTTCTTTAAAATCAGGATGAGCTTTTGAGTATAATGCGAATGCGTAATCCGTATCATGTAAGTTACCATCCGCTAATTTTTTGTTCATATAACGTGTTGTTAACCAATCTTGATACTGCTGTCTCTTCTTTTCAAATTCGCCCATATCTTGTTGGTATTTTTCAAGTGCCTTATCATGCCGAATTTTCTCTTCATCGGTATGTTTCTTAGAACTTAGGGCTTTCGCTAAATACATCGAGCCTGTGAAGGCTGTAGCATTCAGAACAGCTCCGGCGACCATCATAACTACTGCACTTGCCATTTATATTAGAGAGATTTTGGCAGGATTTTTTGATCTTCTAGATATTGCTTCAAATACATAGAGCCGGCTAGAACAAGAACCCACTTACCATAGTTTGATAAACTCGTTGAAGGATCGTTGATGAAGGACTCTTTCATGGTTTTCTTTCCAACGTAACCAATAGCTGCTGCGATTCCAACGACTACAGAAGCGTCTGTAATAGTTTTAACTATTTTGTTTTCTGACATTATATATATATATTTTATTCCATGCCTCCTCGCGAAGAAGCTGCTGTAATTTGTTCAGGAGCAGCAGGTGCTATAGGTGCAGCATCTACTTTCCTCCATCGAAAATATAAATCTAAAGCTGTTAAACCTACCCCAACTAGTGTCAATGCTGTTGTTAGTGATGGTATGTTGGTAGTTTCATGAACTTCACTCTTTTCTAGAGCCTTTTTAGCGTTCCTATGATATTCAGCCAGTTTTTTTCCAGCTGCTATTTTCTTAGGATCCTTTTGCTTAACAATTAGAGTTTCTGGTTCTTTGGTTATTTGATCATCTGCGGCCTCAGACATATATATATAGAATAATATTCCAACAGCTTCCAACAGATGTTCAACAGCTTCCAACAGATGTTCAACAATCAACAGATGTTCAACAATCAACAGATGTTCAACAATCAACAGATGTTCAACAATCAACAGATGTTCAACAATCAACAGATGTTAAACAATCAACAGATGTTCAACAATCAACAGATGGACCAAATTCATTTCTTAAAGTGCTGCAGGTGCTTCTCCACTACAGAGGAACTTTCTTACAAATAAGCCGCCATTCATCATCATTATTTTCTACTGTGTCAGAACCTTGCAGATGAATAAAGCGTAGAATACTGCGGTCTTCTCCCATGGGTATTAAGAGGTCTAATATCTTAAAAATGTAATAAGGGTAATATCTTCTATTTCTAATACACAATTCCTTGATATGATTTCTAGCTTCTAAAACTTGTATAAAAAGATGCTCTCCTTTAACAAGCACTTCGGCAGATACTTTTGGTATATGGCTGCCAGTCACTTTGCTCCAAACTGCAGAAGCGTGTTTATTTAAATCTGCACGACCAATATCTTTTAGAGTTATTCTGACATCTTGAATTGTATTGCCAACTAATTGCTCCTTACAGCTATTTATTACATCGTCGGGAATTACTACCGACTTCCCTAGAATAAGATTTATCCAATTACGATAATGTTTGCTGGGATTAAAAATGCCAGGCTTAACCGACTGCCCTTCTTGACCATAAAATTGAGCATCATTAACAGATGCGGGCATGGAAACTTCTCTTCCACAAGAACACCTCATTTGCAATTCTTCTCTATCCATGGTCATCTCGTTGCCGCAAATACATATTTCATATTCATTTTCCAGCGTATGTGGGAGAGTGTTTAACATTTTCCTCAGCTGAACTATTTCTAAATCCTCCGGCAGTTTATTAAATATCATTCTATCTTCATATTTACCCCACACCATAAAAAAGTAATTCTCTGATATATCTCCTCCCAGCAGTTCTAAATAAAACTCCGATATTATTTCAACCACCGCCGGCACATCATATTTTTTTGCCATTCGTTTAAGTGTTCTAAGATAAGCCGTCACAGACTCCATATATTGAGACACATGCATTGCACTAATATATGATTATAATCAATCCCACATATTTAAAATCTTTAGTATCTTTTTTGAGAACTTTTAGAGCTCATCAAGTAACCCACACCAAAAATTTAGTATGGGCCATATATGGGCCAAATATGGAAAAGTATATGGGTTTTATGTGGCCCATATTAAACCCAGAATTCCAAAATATATGGGTTATATATGGATTAAATATGGATTAAGTACGTATTTGGTCATAATCCATGTATTATCCATATATTACCCATATTTTTCCCATATATTACTCATTGATGTGGCCCATATATTTCCCATACTTCCCATATATTTCCCATATACTTCCCATATATTTCCCATACATGGGCCATATATGGGCCAGATATGGGAAAAGTATGGAATTTATATGGATAAAATGTGGTTACTATATGGGTTTTATGTGGGCCCATATTAAACCCATATTAATTCCATATTAAACCCAGCTATTCCAAAATGTATGGGTTATATATGGATTAAATCTGGATTAAGTACGTATTTGGTCAAAATCCATGTATTATCCATATATAATCCGTATTATTCCCATATATTACTCATTTATGTGGCCCATATATTTTCCATACTTCCCATATATTTCCCATACTTCGCATATATTTCCCATATACTTCCCATATATTATCCATACTATTCCCATATATTTCCCATATACTTCCCATATATTATCCATACTATTCCCATATATTTCCCATATACTTCCCATATATTATCCATACTATTCCCATATATTTCCCATATACTTCCCATATATTATCCATACTATTCCCATATATTTCCCATATACTTCCCATATATTATCCATACTATTCCCATATATTTCCCATAACAATACCCATATATTATCCATATTATTCCCATATATTTCCCATATACTTCCCATATATTTCCCATACTTCCCATATATTCCCCATATACTTCCCATATATTATCCATACTATTCCCATATATTTCCCATATACTTCCCATATATTATCCATACTATTCCCAGATATTTCCCATACCAATACCCATATATTATCCATATTATTCCCATATATTTCCCATATACTTTCCATATATTATCCATACTATTCCCATATATTTTCCATATTTCTCATATATTTCCCATACACTTCCCATATATTATCCATACTATTCCCATATATTTTCCATATTTCTCATATATTTCCCATATACTTCCCATATATTATCCATATACTTCCCATATATTATCCATACTATTTCCATATATTTTCCATACTTCCCATATATTTCCAATATACTTTCCATATATTATCCATACTATTCCCATCCTATTCCCATGCATCCCATATATTTCCTATATATTAATTCCCCATACTTACAGTACTGAATATTTCTTAATACAGTATAATTTTTGTGAATAATATTATTTAAAAATGCAAATCATGCAGTATCAAAAAATATTTATTGATAATTGAAAGCTTTTTACAAATGTAAATCAGAAGTATACATGCATAAGTTATTCTTTCTTATGGCCAGTCAGTCTACAGTCAATTATATGACTGGTCAAATAACTTTGAATAGATCATGATCAGTTATAACTCGATCATGTAAAGTCGCCGCAATATATTTGTTAGCCCGGCAAACTTCAAACTATTATAGTTCATGTAAATATTAGATAAATGTCCATCAGTAGCTAATGCAGTATATATGAAATATATGAATCCAAGTGGAGCCTGAAACTACTTATATGAACCCGCCTGCTCTCAGTGGCTTAGATACATGTAGCGCAGTTGGTAGAACATTACACCGGTATCGCAAAGGTTGTGGGTTTGATTCCCGTTGTAAGTCTGATTTTTTTTCAGACATTATTTCCAGTAGTTTCAGGCTCCACTTGGATTCATATATTTTATGAATCAGTGCATTAAAGTGGATTTCTGCAAGTGACTTGGTAATGCATCAATCAATTCCAGCTGTTATATCCCCCCCCCCCCCCCCCCCCCCCCTCCCCCCCTTGTAGTCCCAAGAAAGAAAGAAAAATCCCTGGTAGTCAGCCGGGGGGAAGGGGGGGGGGGGGGGTGGTAACAGCTGGAATTGATCTATGCATAACCTATATACATGTACAGTATGCCACCATTACAGTCGACTGGTGAATACACATGCATGAACAGCATTAATTCTGTAAAATAAAGCTGATGAAGTATCACTTCTAAATTATGCACTGTACATTGCACATACTTAACTAACAATCATAAAGAAACTGCATCAGTCTTACTTTGATTTGCATATATCTACAGAATGATTTCATGTCCAACAGAAGCTACATGTAACAGATAATGTTGAGGCTTGTCAAAGACCAAGTTCATGCAATTCAACTCGACTTGTGAATACTTTGCAGTCATCATAAAACTCTTGATCTCTAACTGTAGTTGATGTAGAAAAGTGTTCAAATTAAACCACCTGAAAATCAATTGAAAAGAACTCACAATTCGGAAACTCTGACAATAACTTTTTCTTAAGATATTTAATGACTGAATTATGTCTTGTAATAACTAATAAGCTTATAACTAATATTTAATTTGATAAGTTTAAGTTGAATACTTTAGACTGCAGATTCAACAAATATCAAAAACATGACTACAAGTACTGCATACTTACAGGTAGAATAGAGTGAAATAGAACAATGAAAAGGATTAAAATACAATGCTTATAGTTTTAGCTTTCAAACTAAGCTATGATAAATAACACACAGCAAATAAAACTCTAGCTATTTAGCCTTTGTCATGTCTATAAACGAAAGTATTCAGTCAGCTGCCATCTTGTCACGTTTGTCAACAACAATTTTACCGTGAAAAACAGCTTTATTCCATAAATTTCCTTCAGAAAAGGAGATATTAAGATTTTAGAACATTTTACAGCTTACTTTATAACAAAAAAAGAACGTTTTACTTACCAGAAAGTTGAATAAACGGTGTTTTTTGTCTTCTTTGAAGAAAAACAAGCGACTGCCTCGATTTTCCCGCTCTTTTACCGATAGTCACGTGACCTTATGTGGATAACTGCTGACCAACATTAGCATGTTCATAAAGGAATGGATTTTAATATGCTGACAGTCAAAAACATATACTAATTGTTTTCTGAATAGTTTAAGCAGAAAGTATGAAGCTACAGTAATGGTAAAGTTATTATTATTATTATTAAAGTAAATACATGCATAATATATTTAAAAATCCAAAGAAATGTGAATGAAGTTAATTACTTGGGATGCCTGTGTAACCCATACATTGCCCATATACCACCCATATTTTATCCTTATATTAATAATTGGGCCCATGTATGGCCCACATATCCCAGTATTAACTAAAATGTTAACCCATATATTGCCCTTATATTAATCATTGGGCCCATATTTGGCCCACATATCCCAGTATTAACTAAAATGTTAACCCATATATTGCCCTTATATTAATCATTGGGCCCATATTTGGCCCACATATCCCAGTATTAACTAAAATGTTAACCCATATATTGCCCTTATATTAATCATTGGGCCCATATTTGGCCCACATATCCCAGTATTAACTAAAATGTTAACCCATATATTGCCCATAACATACCCATGTTTTACCCTTATATTAATAATTGGGCCCATGTATGGCCCACATATCCCCCAGTATTAACTAAAATGTTAACCCATATATTGCCCTTATATTAATCATTGGGCCCATATTTGGCCCACATATCCCAGTATTAACTAAAATGTTAACCCATATATTGCCCTTATATTAATCATTGGGCCCATATTTGGCCCACATATCCCAGTATTAACTTATATGTTAACCCATATATTGCCCTTATATTAATCATTGGGCCCATATTTGGCCCACATATCCCAGTATTAACTAAAATGTTAAGCCATATATTGCCCATATATCAATAATTGGGCCCATGTATAGCCCACATATCCTAAAATGTTATCCCATATATTGCCCACATATACCCATATATTACCCATATATCAATAAAATGGGTCCATATATGGCCCACATATCCCCTACTGACTAAAATTTTATCCCATATATTGCCCACATATACCCATACATTACCCATATATCAATAAAATGGGTCCATATATGGCCCACATATTCCCTACTGACTAAAATAGTATCCCATATATTGCCCACATATACCCATATATTACCCATATATCAATAGAATGGGCCCATATATGGCCCACATATCCCCTACTGACTAAAATAGTATCCCATATATTGCCCACATATACCCATATATTACCCATATATCAATAGAATGGGCCCATATATGGCCCACATATCCCCTACTGACTAAAATAGTATCCCATATATTGCCCACATATACCCATATATTATACCCATATATCAATAAAATGGGTCCTGATATGGCCCACATATCCCCTACTGACTAAAATTTTATCCCATATATTGCCCACATATACCCATACATTACCCATATATCAATAAAATGGGTCCATATATGGCCCACATATCCCCTACTGACTAAAATTTTATCCCATATATTGCCCACATATACCCATATATTACCCATATATCAATAATTGGGCCATATATGGCCCATATATCCCAGTATTAACTAAATATTATCCCATATATTGCCCACATATACCCATATATTACCCATATATCAATAAAATGGACCCATATATGGCCCACATATCCCCTACTGACTAAAATAGTATCCCATATATTGCCCACATATACCCATATATTACCCATATATCAATAAAATGGGCCCATATATGGCCCACATATCCCCTACTGACTAAAACATTATCCCATATATTGCCCACATATACCCATATATTACCCATATATCAATAAAATGGACCCATATATGGCCCACATATCCCCTACTGACTAAAATAGTATCCCATATATTGCCCACATATACCCATATATTACCCATATATCAATAAAATGGGCCCATATATGGCCCACATATCCCCTACTGACTAAAACATTATCCCATATATTGCCCACATATACCCATATATTACCCATATATCAATAATTGGGCCCATATATGGCCCACATATCCCATATTAAACCCATATATTGTGGAAAAGGTAAAAGCTTGGGCCCATATATGGTCCACATATCAATTCTAGCTCCCCATACTATTCCCATATATGGGCCATATATGGCCCATATACATCCCATATTTAACCCATACTAAACGTTTGGTGTGGGAATACTTAGTTTCGATTCTGATATTCTGGAGATTTATGCCAAGGATGTTGAATCTACCAACTTTCTTAAAGCAAAAATAAAAATAAAACAAGATCTTCCTATTATCTATGCTATAAAATTTAGATTGGAAGATCTTAAAGAAGTATTCAGCAGTATTGATAGAGAAGTGTCAGAATTGAAAATTGATCTTAATCTGGAGATGCAGATGTTGGAAGCGTTGATTACTTTTCCTATGAGAACAATACGAGTCAGTATTCTTTACCAACTTGTACAACCACCATCGATGTGGGAAAAAATATACTTTCCTTTATCCTGGTCAATGACACAGAAGGCTTTCAAGAAAAGCTTCTCAAATCAAGGACAGATTGAAAGATATATTCGTATCACCAGCACCGCAGGACAAATACAGCTAGAGACGAATAAAGCACATCATGTCATCTACAAGGAAACTTTATATGATAAGTCTGCGGCGGATGAATCAACGGTTCTTATAAGTTTAGATCTAATTAAAAGAAATCTTAGCTTGCCTTGTAAGAAACTTACTATAAGCTGTTCAAAAGATGTCCTGCAGATTTCATCATCTGCAATAGTCATTAGAACAATACTTCAACAGATTCTATGAAAATAGTCTGCGGATGTAATTGTTTTGGGACGCTTTTCGAGGGTGAATATATTCTAAAGCCTCTGCAATTCAAAGTTTTCATAGAGTTGCAGTTCCATGTTCTTGTTCAATAACATCTACTTTGAAATTAACATGTTTTACTACTTGAACTCAACAGCTGCTAAGAGCCACCAATCTACCGCCTTTGAGGAGAAAATATCCTGCGATATTATTCAATTCCTGTTTCAACATCTCATTATTTTGCAGATCGTCACACAATTCCTTATTATTATCAATAGAAACGGCGAGTTCTAGCGCTGCATCAACCAGCCCATTAGTTATTATTTTATTTCCTAATACAGCTTGATATCTATTAAAGTACTTATCCACATCTTTTACTGATAACTTCTTAACATCTCCTAGACTCATTTTAATACCGGTGTATTGGTCAATAGTATCAAGCACTGATAGAATACAAAGTTGTTCTCTCTTTTCTTCCACTTCTTCAGAGGTATCATTTTTCACAACTGGTTTTTTCTTTTTCTTTTCTATTGGAACTTCTACATCATATTGGTCAAGAATTGATGTCATTATATATTAGTCGGAATTTCTAAATAATGATTATAAGGATGTCTTAAACAAAAGCACATTCTTGAGTATTTTTCTGATTTTAATGTTTTAATAAAAGACTTCCGTTCTTCAAGTCGTATATTTCCTCCATATTCCTCAAACAGAGTTTTTTCACACAACAGATTAGGATTATAAAATGAAATAATACATCCAACATTTTCTCGAAATGGTTTAGCTATAGATGATAATTGTTGAGTTAATACCCATAGGGATAACAATTCATGTCTCCCACTGAATGCTAATTTAATAAACTTGTTTGATCTTTGTTTGAGATCTTTTGAAAATGCGCAATCGTCTAATATTATTAATGTGTTCGTACCGGAGAATACTGTTTGACAACATGAAAGTAAATCATTTATCTCTGCTGTATCATCTGATTCTGGTGATAGAACAATAAATCTTGGATCCTTATTTGCGAAACCTTGGTAAGTTTTATTTTTCGAATAGGTTGGACAAATAAGAACAACGTATTCAAAAACATTTCTATATGCTCCTCTTAGAGTCTCAACTAAATATTTTGTTTTGCCGCAATTCGTTGGTCCTATTATAATACAGTGAAATGGTACTTGATCTTTCAATTCTTCCATATATTAATACAGAATCGCTTTCAAATTGCTGTCTTGAATTTCCATAAGAGCATCGGCAATGACAAGCATATAACATGTTATATTTCCTGATCCACCAACTTTCCTCTTCATCTCCAGTTTAACACCGTCTTTTGTGCTATTCAACAACAAACCATTACCATGAATGTTGTTATCGGGGAATGTCCTCAAATCAATCCATAGGGCGAATTTATCTGAATAAAAGTCTTTAGGTGTGATATTATCAGTCTCACCAAATCTTGATCTAATCGAGCTCCAAAAATCAGTTGAATAAAGTTTATTTGGCATTCCGTCAACGTTGATATTGACCTGTAGGATACTAGGAGATACAAACTTTTCACTATCTCTAGCACCTACAGCATACACATCAGTAAATAGTATTAAAATACCACTCATCGACCGCCGGGGAATATTAACATGTTCGTTAATCACACTGTCAGTGGCTTTATTAATCGTGAATGTCTTATGGAGAAGAATGTTCTCATAATAAAAACCTTTACCGACTTGATATGCTGATAGGGCCTCACGTGCAAGATAATCACTAGCAATACACTCATATTCAAGCTCGATATTTGAAAGACTGTAAGTGTATGCTTTAGTTGTATCAGATGTTATTGTAACTTCTTTGCTTTGTGGAAGTGTAATCTCAAACGTTAGATTCTGAGAGAGTGCTTTTGCATAGAAACAGCCGTGGGCGTCTAAAATAGGGTGATTGATTGGCATTCGATATCTATCCCCATAAACGGCCGCCAGAGCTACCTCACTTGCATCTGTAGACACTTTATCACCTGCAGCTGTTCTAAGCTTCCGCATATTAACCGTTGAAATACCCTCACGCAACATATTCTCCCGTTCTCTTTTCAATAAATAGAGATCATTATAGGTTTCAAACAGATCGATGCGATGTGTGTCTTGAAGAGTCTCCCCACCATACAAAACCCTCATATGAGATTTTAGAGCTCTACTTAAATTATTGACGACTGTGTTATTTACATGCCCAGTGGCATCAAGATTTAGTTTGAATGTCAATGCGATTGACCCTGGGACGTATACAACATTATCAACCAACTTTGGAATATGGATGTACAATGTCTCCCCAGGGTTCGCTGTGCTTGGATTAAAAGTCACGCGATGAACAGTTTTTTCAGCTTTCAAACCATAAGGCTGTTTGTATTCTCGATTTACATCTAATATTTCTGGAATAGATTGCGTCATTATATAATGGACAAGAAACTTTCAAAAATATACTATTCAGCTGTTGGATATTGGAAAGGTTATGACGCTATCAATAAATTAGCAGATGCTGTGACAGTTGATAAAAATATTGTAAAGAATTGGTTAAAAAAACAAGCACTGTGGCAGATATATTTATCACCCCCGAAATACATTCCTAGGCCACATTGGAATATTTCAAAACCAAATGAAATACATCAAGCCGATCTTTTATTCCTACCACATGATACTGTTAAAAGAAAGACTTACAAATATGCTCTAGTAGTAGTTGATGTAGCTAGTAGATATGTTGATGCTGAACCTTTGACGTCTAAGTACTCAACAGAAGTATCTAAAGCTTTTAATAAAATATATTCTAGAAAATTACAATGGCCTGAAACAATGATGGTAGATCCTGGCACAGAATTTATGGGCGAAGTTACATCGATTATGAAAAATATACAAAGATCAGAAGCTGGAAATCATAGAGCACAATCATTAGTTGAGCGTGCTAATCGAACTATTACTGAAAAGTTATTCAGCCATCAATATGCTCAAGAAATGTTGGAAGATGATAGATCCCGTGAATGGGTGGAAAGATTACCTGCTTTTATAAAATCTATTAACAGTGGAGTAAAGAGAATTACTGGAAACACACCTAATGAATCAATAAAGTTAAAAGAAGTTGATTCTAAAGAGGTTAATTATAAAAGACCTGTTGGATTAAAAGAGAAAAGATTATCAGCAGGTGTGAAAGTTAGATATTTATATGCTCCTGGTGAATTGGAGGGTGGTGAAAAAAGACGTGCCACCGATCCAATATGGTCTATGGAGATGTATGATATAACTCGAATCCAGATATCATCCAATCAACCTCTATTATATTTCCTTTCTGACGGGGCTCCAAAACGTTCTTTTGTCCTCGAGGAATTACAAGTCGTTCCTGCAGACACTCAGCTACCACCAGATAGTGTTTTATAACTTTTTGTATGAATTCCATCTGCTTGAATAATTCTTTTGTCGTCCTCTCTTGACAGCGCCACTTTGTTTACAGTTTCTGTGTAAAGATTATGTTTATAACTTCTAATCACATTCATCTTTCGCATAACTTTCTCACCTTGGAATAGACAATTCATAAAATCAGCGAATGTGAGATCGCTTTTGACAACACATTTCTTAATGCCTTTGCATTTCTTCGCTTCTTTTTTATCTATTTTATAGCTGTACAGTTTACTTCTCAAACCAACAAACTCTGTTATCTCTCCATCTGCAGCAGTTTCATCTTTCATCATTCCTATTACTTTCTTATTAACCCACTTGGCAATTACGTGATCCTTTGGATAAGCACTTGTGTCGAACTTTGCATCAATGTCCTCTTTTATGTCTTTATAGAAATATTCTGTTTCTATCTCATACATCAACGAGTCTGTATCTGTGAACAGAAGCTCTATCTTTTTTCTATACTTTGGCTTGATGTAGTTAAAGTGGAAATCGTACATCAGTGCTTTTGATAGATCTAAGATAGACATTCCTAAATAGATGGGTTTGTTAAAGATCAATTATGTTTTCGTTGTATGAATGGCTATGAGGTTTTCTGAAAAGATGGTTCTCCTTTTATAATTCGGTTGAGATATTAACTTTGCAGCTTGTTTCTCATTGGTCACTAATTTAATATCTTGCCTATTACGGATGTTTTCCATCGTCTTACCAAATACGCTATTATTCATCAACTTGAAGAAGTCTTTTTCAAAGTCATTTGCTGCTTTAGTTCGAAGTTCTGTATTAAGGCTGATATACTTCTTCAGCCAGTCTGACTCATTAAATGTTATTCCTCTGTGCACTTTTGTTATCTTCATTCCAAGGCTCACATACAACTTCAAGATCTGATGATGTACAATGTATTTCTTCTTATTATCTAGATTAGGAACTAACTTTTCAACTTTATTAATCATTAGCCGTTCAGGCGCGCCATAGGATATTCATCGTGCAAATCATGCAGCTCTGAAGGATAATCTAAATCCACTTCTAGAATGCATGGGTGTTTTTGCCAGTGACGTAATTTATCTTTGCTCATCCATCGGAAGCCGTCTGTAGGAAGTGGTTCTGACATAGCCCAACCGTAGAGATTATTTGCATCGAGATATTTAATAAAGATTGATTTCTCTTCCTTTCTATAATCTTTCATGTATTTGTTATTAGCTTTTGCATACCGTTTGCTAATCATGCTGACGCCCCCTCGAATGCCTTTTTCTATCATAAGGAGCATATCTACATCGCTTAACAATTCAAGATTGATCTTTGTCATCTTCAGCATAGCATCCCAACTTAAACCCGGAGCTGTATAATACCAGCACGGATCTAACTTGTAATTTTCTATACAGACATCTCTAAAGGTTTCAAACACATCTGCCAATAGAATAACATCACTCTTAAGATACAGATCGTGATACTCTCTCATAGACTTCATTTTGAATGTGGTCCAAACTTTCTGTGCATGTTTGTAGTCATCTTCTGAAATATCTATGTCATTGAGTTTGGAAAAGAAGAGTTCTTTTGATGGTAGAGCTGTTTCATCTAACTTTGAAAGTTGATTGACATAATCATAAGGATAAACTCCTTTTCTCAACAGCAAATCAAGCTCTTCGTCTTCATAGAACATAGACATATTTCTGAACTCTTTAAGATTGCCAACTAGCTTGTCCAGACCTGTCAATGTGAACTTCAGACTATCAATAAATCTAAGCTCACGTTTGATAACACATGTCTTGCCATCTTTAACAAATGTATCCACAACTATTTCCTTCTTGAATGAGATGTACTTCTCTTCATTATTTGGAATACAATCGATTTTACCTTCTGTGACGCCTAAGTTCTTTATAAACAGATGCGCATCATATCCAGCCAGATTATGAAATATCACTGGAATATGTTTAGGAATTTTATAGTTTAAATTACAATCATTATGAGCAGCTCCACGATACTTACCAGTCAAATGATCGTGATCTAAAACTTTATCCTCTTTCAGTTCTTGATTGCAAATGTGGCAGTGCGTGGCTATCCTGTAAGCTTCGCGATCCTTATCTACCATCCTTACCTTCTTGATTTTTATCTTTGCAAGTTTTCTGACAGACTTTTCTAATGCATCTACAAATATCTGACCAATATCTTCATCTTCATCTTTTGCTGTATATCTGACAATCTTTGGCGTGAACAGATCATCATCATAACATTTAATCATGTAGCAAAATCCTGACGGTTTATGTTTCTGATACTTTTCTGTATAAGATTCATCTGCTGCGTGTTTGTTATCATTATCTATACTTTCTGTAAAGCACTCGAAATCTGCATAGATTACAAAAGGCACTCTCATACTACGATTATAGTTTTTGAATTGTATTGTAGTACCTTTCTTTGGCAAAGTTATCTTTATCGTATCGTGATTCTTGCAATATTCAGAATGCTTATCTAGCGAAATCTGTGTTTTAAATGAGATTAAGCATCTTTCACAGAAATATCTCATTCCATTGCGCCTTGTAACTTGCTTTGATAGCAATCTGCTCATATTCTTTATCCAACAATAATGATTGTTTTTATCATTTGAAATCAGCAGCAGATTAATTGTCTCTTCTCTATCCTCATTATCACTTATTCTAAGAGGGTAAACACTTTCTTTCCACCCGTAAGCATTAACAGCATATTTAGGATTATTCTTTTCAAAGATTGTAATCTTATCAAGCTGCACTGGAAACTCAAGATCACTCCAATCTAACTTCTTTGCATTCTCTTTTAGAACTGTTGATATTCTCTCTCTATCCCTCTCTGGCGTGAAAATGGATACTGTGACAGCCCATTTAAAACACTGATTATCTTTGTTTTGCATGTTAATTATTGCATTTCTCTTCTTTAATTTCAGCGGCAAGTCAATAAAAGATCTAGCTCTTATTGGCATATATTTATCAACACTGATGTCTAAGCCAACAACTTTGTTGAATATCCACCCAGAACCTTGATTTTGAAATGTGTCAAGCTTCTCTAAAATATCTTCCTGCATCTTTTCATAAACTTTATCAATATAAGTTGCATCTGTAATCGTCGCAATCTCTGAGTGGAAGAATCCAATAGTAGAACTATCCTTTTTATAAAACTCAGCCTCTAATATAAGCTTCATTTTATAAGGCTTTTCTTGCTTATCTAATAAATCAATAACACGATTTTTACTAATCTCTAGAAAGGTTTTAGCATCCATTTTTTCCCTTCCATCTATTCTATAAGATGTGATAAAACCTTTCAGAGCAGTCGCTTTCTTTTTTATCATGTTGAGTCCAGGCATTAACGCCTCTAAACCTTTCCTAATCTTAGGATCTTTTACTTTCTCTTGCAACTCTGTAAAAAACTCTTTAACTGTTTGCTTTCTCCCCATTAACATCTCTAAACCTTTCCTAATCTTAGGATCTTTTACTCTCTCTTGCATCTCTGTAAAAAACTCTTTTACCGTTTGCTTCTCCATATAGTATACATTTATAAACACCTAAATACATGTTCCCCAACGCAGATCATTATAAGTAGGGGGAGCCTGTTTCCTCCAAGGAATCCCTGTATGTCCGCGATTTGCAAGGAATCCCTGTCCTGATTCCAGCAAGGAATTCCCGTGTGAAATAGGATTCCGCGATTTGCAAGGAATCCCGGGGCCTGCGCTGGAAATCAGTCCCGTTTCCTGCAAGGAATCCCTGTGTGAATGGGGGTTCGCGTTGGCTCTCTCCTTTTTCCCCTACTATAGAGGAGGTATTCTCGTACTCTAAAATACTTTGTTTAAAGTTTAGCATGCATGCTTTCTTCTCAACATGGCTAATCACCATAAATTATTAATTATTAAATTATTATATTTAGCCCAACTCACATCCACTGAATGACGTCATTTCTAAGCAAAAGTTGTTGAGCAATCACGTCGACTGATTAGGAACTCCACCAGCCACGGCTTACCTGTTCTGAAAAGAGAAAGAAATGATGAAGTGCTGGGCTTATTATATTACCCTGGTCCCAGAGGCACTGACCTACACTCTCCCTTACCGGACTATTGAGCCGCGAAGCGGCGAGCGAGCTGTGAAGCAGCGAGAAGAGCTCGTCAGAGCCTCTGGTAGCAAGCGCCATTGCCTTGATCAGACCGCGCCAATAGAATTACAGATTGCAAGAATTTGTTCAAGGTCATTGATTGGCTGGTTGTCAAAGTGTTTTCGGATTGGTCAATATTATTGTCACTTGGGGAGGGGGGACGCCATGAATAATTATTTCTCGAGTGAGGGGTCAGTATATTTTCAACCATCGATGGTTCAAGGCAAGGTCCTGTAGTCGTTTCTAAACCTTGAGGAATAGAACCAGGGATACTTGATTGACCTGAGTTTGATGGCTTTTGTCAAAGTAGTCTTTGAAACTTTACTCTTCTGGCTATCATAGCCCGTATAACATTGCATAAAAACATACCAAAGTTATAGTTGACAGATATATGTCCGTCCATTGGTTTATTATTTTGCAGACCACTAAAACTACTCTCCTGAGCCATGATTGTTGCTACTCGCACACAGACATTAAAAGAATCGTCTTCGCCTTCGCGAATATATCGTAAGAATTATTTAATAGAATCGAAGTAAACAACAGAGCTTTTATTTCGAAAAGCGCGGGCTGTAATCTAAACCACATCAAAACAATAATTTGACCTCTGATCTTGAAGATTATATTTCAAGTGAGAACATCCTATACTCGGTCTGCAAACAAATCCCTAAAGAATCCTAAAGGCATACTGTAAAACATGGACTGGACTTGGACTGGACTGGACTCAAAAACTGTAAAACATGGACTGGACTCAAAAACTGTAAAACATGGACTGGACTCAAAAACTGTAAAACATGGACTGGACTCAAAAACTGTAAAACATGGACTGGACTCAAAAACTGTAAAACATGGACTGGACTCAAAAACTGTAAAACATGGACTGGACTCAAAAACTGTAAAACATGGACTGGACTCAAAAACTGTAAAACATGGACTAAAAAACAGCTGAACAGGTGAATTAAATAATTAAATCTTTCTCCGATGAAGGGCCAAGGCTCGAAACGTCACTAGTAAAGTTTTAACTTTTAACTTAAAAGTACTATTTTTTACGGTGTTACAGTTTTCCTTTTACCTATCTTTATATCAATTTAATAAACCTTTTTTTTCTTGTTGTGGCTATGATCTAGGCAAAAACGACGAAAATTCCTTCACTGATATATAGCTGTGAAGCGTATCTGCGAGAAATAGTACTAAAAGCATATAATACTGCACATGGAGCATGGTAACGAAATAACAGCCGAATATGACTAAGATATCAAAATGCTAAAGACAACAAAACACTGGCCATAAGGCCTATTCAGCTGTTCGTATCTTAGTTTGTCACATAGACTATCAATGATAAATTATGTGTAATATAAAATTTATCAAGTTATTACAATACAGCCCTTTGTGTTTATGCGTCATTTTCAAAGAGTGTCGCTAACGAATTTCTATAGTTGCGGGGTGGGTATTCTATAATCAGCTCCGGCATTATTGAATAGGTTCATTGCGGGTTTAAAATTGTTTTGACTTGATCTGATCACGGCATATATGTTCCCATCACGCACTCATCGCGGCACATGATGAGACAAAAGCGTTTGACAGAAATTTTGATAGGGAAAGTTCAGTTTAGGACTGCATGTAGCTACTACTGTGAAGCCAGTAATAACATGAATAGACAATGATCAAGAAGAGAAATGAAGGAAAGAAATTATGGAGAAAATAAATGTAACGTCAAAAGAAAATGATGTGATATCGGTGTAACAAAAATAAAGACAAACGTTTGACTGATAAAGCGTGACTTTCAAGTGTTCACTAGTTTACACAAGGGAGCGCGATTAAAATTATGATATCGTTTACACGATAATGATGATATCAACGGAAACTGGCGACTACGAAAAATGCCATTCAAATTTTAATCAACAAGAATATTTGGCAATCTTAACAATAATTTATCTGAGAGAACAGATATAAGACATATAATAGAAGTGTAACTATAAATAGGCAAACTATCATTCTTCAGGTACAATATATTGTGTGGAGAGTTATAAAACTTTACACTACGTGCAGGCCGTAAAACGGAAATTTAAATGGCGTGCTGAGATACAGAAGATAAGAAAAAGATAATAGTAAAATGATAGAATAACAAAAGAACATGCAATGGTGTACTACCATCTGAACCCAAACTGCGTTGCCATTCGCCATCTAACCTACATCCCTGCAGAACTAGACCTCAAACCATTTTTAACAACTAAGTACACAAAAGATTCAATGTTGTGACGTGACGCTTGTGACGTGACGCTATTTTATAGACTAGTTATTTAAGTATTTGGTTTCCTTTATATGGTTTCCTTTATAAACGTTAGAGATATGCTTTGGCAGACCTCGTACAATTTGATCCATAACGAGCCAGAGCCAAGTTATAATGGTCACGATGGGGTAGTACGGTTGCTATGATCGAATTACTATATGTCAACAGTGTCTTTCAAAGACCAATTAAGTTGTTTGCCTAATTTCCGTAGCAAATACATTTCTGTGTACTCTCATCAAATGAGTTTTGACAAGCGAGCGCGATTTTGAAGTTGTAAATAAAGTAACTGAGCCGTGTAGATCGATGCGACCGTCACTAAACAGGGTATGATTCGAACAAAGGCTGGTAGGAACTGAACAGAAGAATTTGTGGGCAATCAACAAAATATTCCAAAGATCTACGTACGCTTGCTGTCTGTTTTCCTCTGCGACTGATCAAGACAATTTCGCTTGCATGATGTAAATGGCGCGCAAATAGATCATCGAGTGTTTGATGGAGGCGAGCGAGAAGAAGAGGTTTACATGTGTCCGAGCTATTGTGTCCTGGCTGGGATTCTTTGGCAGAAACCCTAAAACCTCGATCATGTGTTAACGACCAAGAGCTCCAGAATCACATGTCCGTGTAGCTAACTCGTTCGGCGATCTTAATAATAATAAAGAATCGTCGCCATCTATCCCGCCAAAATGTAGCGATTATCGAAAGCAAGGGAGTTCTTTCAGAAATTCTCTCCAAAGATATAGATGCCTATCCAACAATATACGTATTTTAAGTTCCAGATATTTAGGATCCCTGATGAATGTTAAAATATATGGCAATCCATGTAAAATCTAACTTGCCTTGGACAAGGTAAGTTTATTTGATGATCTGTGCATCACGCTTTCCCGCAATACTTTATTTCAATTCCCGATCGGCCTTGACACAGTCACAGGGATTGCACTGTAACCTACAATGCTAACATCACATAAAACTGCATCTCTTAACTGAACTGGGAATCAGTTTATACTGATAAATCTAACAATCATGTAACACTGCCAAACTGCATCTCTACTGAGCTGGGAATCAGTTTGGACTGATAGATCAGCCTAACAATCATGTAACACTGCCAAACTGTATCTCTACTGAGCTGGGAATCAGTTTGGACTGATAGATCAGCCTAACAATCATGTAACACCAAACTGCATCTCTACTGAACTGGGAATCAGTTTATACTGATAAATCAGTCTAACAATCATGTCAAACCAAATTAACTGTATCTCTACTGAGCTGGGAATCAGTTTATACTGATAAATCAGCCTAATAATCATGTCAAACCAAAATGTATCTCTACTGAGCTGGGAATCAGTTTATATAGCCTGCGTAGCTCGGCGGCGGTCTGGAAGGGGATTGGGAAGGGGGAGGGGGAGGAGGAAAAAGAAGGAGGAGAGGGGGTTGGGGAAGAGAAGGGGAAGGGAGAGGGGATTGGGGAGGAGGAGGAATCAGTTTATACTGATAAATCAGTCTAACAATCATGTCAAACCAAACTGCATCTCTACTGAGCTGGGAATCAGTTTATACTCAGATGTAATTATACGGCCGAAATTTACAATTTTCCTTTTATTATGTTTTTATGGACGAATAAAAATGACTTTAGAGTCATTGTTTGTATATACCACATTCAATAAACAATCAATCACTTGTCGCCATGTACTTAGGGAAGGTATCATATTAGTTGTGGTCATCTGTGGTGTCGAAAGGAATCTAAGGTATGCCGGCAAAATTTCCTGCCTTTGGCTGGTAACTAAGGAGTTGTGGCTCGTTATGCAGTTGACGAGTTAATTGCTTCTTTTTTTTAGAGGAGATGAATAACACATTATATTAGTCTCCTTCGCAGCCGCCTGGGTGGTGGCTAAAAGGACCTCATTAATATAAAACAATAGAACGATGCAGTAACACAATAGATTCGTTCTATTGTTTGGTCGGCCAAGGGCGGTTTCGGTTATGGAAACAAGCCTTTACCAGCCGCCTGAGGTCAAGTCACGCTACGCGGGCCCGCACACGCCCCAGCGTGACTCAAGGAGCAAGGATGGCACAGTTGGTTAGTGCTCGGCTTTCTGTGTGGAGGTCCCGAGTTCGATTCCCAGTGACCTCGCATCCTTGTTTCGACTTCTTTCCATTCCATGTAGCTCTTTGTAGCTTTAAATACCCTTAATACGGAGCATTGATGGAAGGATGGCAGGGCCGTACACAGGGGCAGGGCAGGCAGTTGCTCCCCCCCCCCCCCCCCCCCCTTCCTCCCTAGCAGGGCGAAAAAGATACCAAAAAGTACTGAGAACTGTACTATTTTTATTTATTTTTTTGCTGTTAAATATGTACTGACCCCCCCTTGAATTTTGGGTAATGTACGTACACCTAGAAATCCGATGATATTTCATCCCTTGATTTGTACTACTATTCGTGTAGAAACGTACGTAACACGAGAGACATATATTTGAAATCAAAAAGCTCTTCCTTTTAAGAAATGAGCCCAGAATTCTTTCGAAAGCACTCACGTTTTTGGCATTTTAATTGTTCAGTTGATGTAACATGCATAGGATAATAATTATATTATAATTATACTTGCACTGTATCATATATGTCATACTATGTCATAACATACATACTCTCTTACCGTTTAGAGAGTCAAGTCCATGTTTTACAGTTTTTGAGTCCAGTCCATGTTTTACAGTTTTTGAGTCCAGTCCATGTTTTACAGTTTTTGAGTCCAGTCCATGTTTTACAGTTTTTGAGTCCAGTCCATGTTTTACAGTTTTTGAGTCCAGTCCATGTTTTACAGTTTTTGAGTCCAGTCCAGTCCAAGTCCAGTCCATGTTTTACAGTATGCCAATCCTAAAGGAGTTTTAAAAACTAGTCTAACGTCCTAGTGAAAACTAGTGTTGTATTGTTTGACTCGTGTTCATTTATACTGTAAACAGCGCGTCGAGCGATCGCTTGAATTCCATGAAGCAAGTAATTTTTGTGAACTAAATCTCCCCTCCCTAATGCCAAAATTACCGCGTTGTATCTTTAATGTGATTGGTCATAGTTTAATGGATTATATTTTGTGATTGAAGGCGTCATTTAGCATTATTATTATGTGCTTATTCGATTTTGAAAGTTCACTTTTACGGGAGCGAGGCTGATTAGAGCAGTGGTTCTGTCATAGAGAGAGCGTTCTCAAGTGGTCTGGTATTTTGTAACAAAAACCGTTAGCTGATGTGCAATTTTTTCTTTTACTTCCACCTTTTCCGCTTGTTCCAGTCAGGAATATATGTAGCAATGCTGTTTGAAGTGTTAAAGACGTCATTAAGGTAAAATTTAATCACATCTGCACAACTAGGCCTCAGAGGAAAATCATGATTCTACCGGTGGAGGCTCAATGGGATACCTCAAAAGGACCTCATTAATAGAAAACAATAGAATGATGCACTTAACACAATAGATTCGTTCTATTGTTTGGTCGGCCAAGGGCGGTTTGAGTTATGAAAACAAGCCTTTACGTATACCGATTCTACCAGGGCGCTAGTAGCCTGCGAATACAGCCGCTTTTTGGCAGTCGCACCACAGGGTTCTTCCTCTTCTTTGCGGGAGACCCCTGTGGCGAGCGCCAAAAAGCGGCTGTATTCGCAGGCTAGGGCGCTAGTAATGAGCTAGTAATGAGTTCATTTATAATAGCGCCCTGATTCTACTGACCTCATTGCTACTCGAATGAAATTAAACGAAATGAATCATTGCCATAGGTTCTAGTAAATAGCCGAGAAGGACACTGAAACTCGATCGCATCAAATGATGGGAAATGTTAGCCGAAGTAAACAAACATTTTCATCAGCCAGAACTGTACTGAGGCTTTCCTTTTTGAACTGGTATTTACAATTACAACAATGGCAAATAAAGATAGTATTTAATAGACTTTCTGTTTTCGTAAAAATTATGAGAATATTCTAGATGATTTAGCGAGATTTACGCGGATATTTTTAGTGACCGTTTGAACTGACGGCTCGAGTTTCCTATACTAATTTGTAAAGTTATAGTTAGTAACTGCTCAAAGGAAGATAAATTGACCTGAAAGTGAGAAAAGCATATAACGACTACCGTTGCGCCTAGGCTATAGTTTTCACTGTAGCTAGTACAAGACATGATTAGACATGTTTGATCGATTCGGTGAAGTCTGAAGAACTAGATCGAGTATTGCGCCAAAAACCTGCTTGTAAATACTGTATTTTATTTGGTATCTTAGTCGATCTAATAAGCCATTTGTGTTGTATTGTTTCTGAAATTTCTGACTCTTCAGTCGCTAAAAGTAAAAGTGGCGCCAAAGAAAGCGAAAGCGATTAGCATATCAGTAACGGTTGTCTGACCTTCGAGAACAACAAATTCCTAGTTCAACTATCTTTGACAGTTCAAAACAATTGAAAATTATCATGAATTGGTGAAATCATTTACCTTTCTTTGTCTATTTTCCAATAAAGTAGTCTTCAGTAAGGATTCAGTGCCTTTTCTTTCGTCTTTTAATAGTTTCGGCTTGGCCTTCGCCTTTGTCTTTGACCTGAGACGAGTCTTCGTCGCTTCGAGTTCGATTGAGACGCTTCTGGACCAATCGCTTCAAAGACCAATAGTTCAACTAGAAATGTAACAGAAGAACTAAAGAACCAACTTTTAAGAGTATCGACAAAATTATAGTGTCACAATGCACCAAAACCAACGAGCAAACTTAGGGAATGACATACTGTATTTTCTCTTGCTTTATACTGACCCGTTTGCCAAGGGCGCTTTCGTATTTCCCGCCGAAAAGACCACGTGATCTTTACTGACCAATCAACTGCTTGCTGTTTTAATTCTAGGAATCTGATTGGATGCAATATGTGCATGTCATTCACCTCACAGGCGGTCCAAATAAAACTGAAGTGTTTATATAAAAGAAAACAATATAAAAATAATCAAAATTCCATAATTTCCCTATGAGGTGCCTATGAGAGCAAAATAAAAGAAATTCACATGTCAAAAAGCCACTAAATGATAGCCTGATTTTTCAGACGGCTCGTGTCATACGCTCTCGCTTCCTCCACAATCCTCTGTTTCTTCAGGAACCAATAAAATCAACCGTGAAAGATGAACACTACGGGGTTTCCTTTACACATATGATTTATGTTTTAGTATCGTTTGTGTTGTTTAATTCTTCTCCAAAAAAGATATAATTTTGCCATCTTACTCACTGTCTTATTTGTGACTGAGCGTTTTTTTTTTCCAGGTGATACTGATATGCCAAAGACGTTAGAAACACTTCCCGTGAAAGCTAGCATAGTTAATACACGCTTCGATTTGTTGACCCGTTGAGTTGACCTTGTCTAACACTCGAATGCATTCGCAGTTCGATCCTTTTGTTAGGGGACCCCTTAGTCGGCGCGTAGGCAAGCACGACAGTCAGGATCGGTTCTTCTGGTTTATTACAAGTTGCCCATAAAATACAATGTTAGTCACTCCGACGCTGCTTCTAGATCAACTACCCTGTTCCTAATGAGTGAGTTCTTTTTATAATGCTTAGCCAGACATGCCACAACAGGACGAGTGTTTTGGTTAACTCAATCAGGTTGGACGGCGCCTTTTCCAACGTGATTGGTTGATTGATAAAACATGCCAATCTAACAAAATAGTGGCCAACACAAAGATATCGGCTAATGCATTACTCGAGGAATGCCAAGGCTAAACTATCACGTGACATATCCCTTTTTGACATTGTTGGAAATGATACGTAGTTTTAAATATTACAAGTATTCAATAACTTTCCTAGGAGAAACGTGAACGTAAAAGTTGGCCTGAACTGGACGTATATATTACACTATCTATGAAGACATTCATCTTCGTATACGTTACCACTTAGCTGTTAGACTAAACAAACTGACACAAGGTCACTGAGCTATGATTCGGGTATTCCCCTGTTTCCAAAATTAGCTGAGCAAGACGTAATAATATATCTGCTGAAAAGCGTGGCATAACACTTTTAGGAATCCGGCACTGAACGTACAACATATTAAAATTTGAAATCAGGCCGATTTCTTCGCTTTTCTTCTGTGAGCTACTCGAAATCGGGCTCATAAAAACCTAATTAATGTGAGACTCAAAAAGAATCCTGAGAAAGTAGTGTCTCTTAGGAATCTAGACAAGCTAAATACTGACTTCGTTGAAAGCCTGAGAGATTGATTAGTTACAGGTATACCATTTAAACCTTTTTATTTGACTTAATATGATATAATACTTTTTTAAACTTGAATATCCTTTTATTAGCCCATCACTTGGATGGTTTTGTTGCTATAGCGATGTTCACTGTTTGTAAACATTGACGTCACAGTTCCTTTGTAATGTTAATTTACCAACCATGATTACAAAAGCTCTTCACAAGTTGCTTTATTTCATCAGCCAATCGATCTCTGGTTGGCCAAAAAGTTAATAATGGCCTACGTCACGGTGAACATCGCTATATGAAATAGTGACTTCGTTAAGTACTATAGTACTTTATGCCTTTGTGGAGTTCCACAGGGATCTATCCTTGGTCCATTGCTTTTCTTAATATATATTAATGACATTTGTAATTCTACAGATATTCTATCTTTTACTCTATTTGCAGATGATACCAATATATTTTATAAAACAAAATCACTTAATGATATAAATACAACAATCAATCTTGAACTGGATAGAGTGATGGCACTTGTAGATATTAATAAACTGAAATTCCATTGTTTTCTTTTGTTTTGATTTGACTATTAGTCAATAACTATTAGATTTTGTTTCACGGGTTAAGTGTCATCACTCTAAACTATATCTATATGGTTTAAGACAAACAAGACGCTCAATGAGCGTACACTCGGACATTTTTGACAATGACAATGACAGTTGCGTGACTAGAGAGACTATGTGTCGCGGATCAGGATAGATAAAGATCTCCGAATCGTCCGTCTGCATGCAGTACATACTTCGAACGTCCAGTTGAGGTTGCATATTCATGCATATGGTCAGATGGTTCTGATAAAGATTTTCGTTTGTTGTAGTGAAGGCGCGTTTGTTTTTGTTATAAATGAAACGACATCTTTCAGAGTGGGCCCATACGAATCGGCGTATGCTTTTGTATGTGAAATGAGCGTGTTTAAAGCCCGTGTTTTATCGGCCATAAAGATCCGAGCCGCAATCAAACTTGTTGACGTTGTTGCGTATATGCACTCCATTATGAAACATGAAACCCAACACTATTCACTATACAACACTCTTCAGTTTAGACCAGTTTAGCAGCATTAAAACAATTATATTCAAGATTGATGAGTTCGTGGACCGGCCCTTTCAAAAACACTCGAGATCTCAACTGCTTCTCTCTCTTCTCTTCTCTAGTCGGTAGCCGTGTAGCCTGCGAATACTGCTTCTTTCGGGAGACCCCTGTGGCGAGCGTAATTCGCAGGCTAGTAGTCGTGGGACGATGAGTTTTTTTTAAACGACCCAAGAGCGAACTATTTGACCCGTTTGAGCATAGAATTACTTCATTACGTGTTCGGATATCATCGCCCCAGTTATCGAAACCCTTAAACAGACATTCCTGACCGATACGATCACATTCTTCGCATTCTTTTTGCATTCTTCGACCAAACAAAACTAAAAAAAAAAAAAAGAAAGTCCATTTTATAACTCGGACTTCCTCCGGAAGTGTCCGAGTAATAAACTTTCACTAAGCATCAAGAAAACAAACTATATGATTTTTACTAACCGCAAATAAATTAATTATGACTTGCTAAACTTAAAGATCGATAATGAGTGTATTAAAAGAGTTAATGAAGCAAAATTTCTAGGATTAATTAATGATGATCATCTAAGATGGAAGGCACATATTAAACATATATCATCTAAAATTTCAAAAGGTATTGGAATAATTAGTAAACCAAGATTCTATCTTGCAAAACGTTATCTGAAATCTCTATATTTTACGTTAGTGTATCCATATATGCACTATGGAAATATAAATAAAGACAGAAAAAAGGGTCCAAAAAAGGGTCCAAAAAAGGGTACAAAAAAGGGTACAAAAAAGGGTACAAAAACGGGTCCAGGGTCCAATGGTCCAAGGGTCCAAGGGTCCAGTCTATGTTTTACCCTATGCCGGATCTGTGTGAGATAAATATGGTGATGATTCTTACTGCCCATTTTTGTATAGTATTTGCAATCTTTTGAAGCTAGTTTGATAAGTACTAGCCCAAATGATCAAAATGCAAATGAGTGTATGAACTCTGTTCTTCGGCGTGAACAGATGTTAACAGGAAAAAGAAAGCTTTCTATTCCCGAGTTCGCTCAAATGCAGCCCTCTAGTTAAAAAATGCTATGGATGCCAACAACTTCTAAAAATAGGCCCGCAATGCGTGCATGTGGCTACTATAATATGGTACAATACAATATTGTTACATGCAGTTCTTGTCAGTTTCCTATTTAAATTCGAGTTTTCTATGTATAGTTTATAAGTGAGCAGTAGTGTTTGATTGGATATACTAGTAAATCCATTGCTGGGGTTTATTTGTTTTCCGAATCAGGAAGGAAAGTTAGTAGATTTTAGTAGAGTAAAATATGGATCGGCAGACGCTGAGCCACTCGAGTGTTGGGCTGCAGTAATCACTCGACCATGGCTGCCAAACAGATACTTTGAAGTGCTCGTCTATCCGCTGGAAAATCTCCACCGAAACCGTCAAAAATCCTGAAAAGTTATTTACGAACAAACAGTTAGTAATTATAGAGTGATTAATACCTTCAACCAACGCGTGAATAAAAGCACATGGAAGAAACGTAGGCACAACGTTTCAATCGATAATAAGTCGACAACCAGACGAGAGATTACGACAATTCGAAACATGTCGTCGAGCGCCGATGTTGTCGCCAATAAACTCGATAATCACGAAAATACAAAAGTCCATCGAAGAAACACCGAGCGGACATAGGCTTTCGGTGTCGATCGAAGAATCCCGATCACTGTGCGATTCCGAACACTATCCGAAGATTGGACTACTTACGGACGGACTTACAACTCGATGGCATAGTGGCTACATCTCCATATATGGAGATAGTAGCCACAAAAATGAGATGTGGCGACAAGTTTTTTTATTCCAAATCCACCAAACGATCTGGTTATTGTTTCCTGTTTGCACAGACACTACAGGCAAGATGGGGAGAAGATTGGAAGGCCTAGTAACGTCTACTTTCACTGTAAAGTCAAATGCTTCAGAACTGTACAGCCTGCGTTTATCCCCTTTCTTGCTGACTGTAGGTCAAGGGAACAGAATTGAACTGCTCGAAATTCATTTTCAGCATTTAAAAAAAGAATTAGATATTTCAAAGTTAAAAATAGCAAATGTTGAGATTTTTCCAAACAGTCAGATCAACTAAATTCTATTAAATTATGAAAACAACATAATATAGTAACATAATATAATAACTATTCCTTGAATTCAGTTGCAACATGAAAATATAGGAAAAGATAAATCATGCTTTGCTGACAGCTTGATCAGTGTTATCAATGTGTACTTCTAGCTCTGAACCGAGCAGAACATAGACGTGACTGTAGTTGACAGATACTGTAAATTACAAGAGAAAACAATAAAATAAAGATAGAAAAAAGGGTCCACTATTTAGAGATGAAGGTCTACTTACTATTGAAAACATCAACACATTACAAATTGCTCTTTTCATGTACAAGTTTCACACCAATGACTTAGGGACTGGTCAATAATTACAGGGAGGGGGGGGGGGGGGGGAGGTCTGGAATGCCATGTTTCAACTTTTGTTGATCCCCCCTTTAGGTAAGACACAATTTATGTTGACCCCCCCCCCCCCCCCCCCCCTCCCCACAAAAGAAATATCTATAATAATAGTAATAATATAACCACTGATACCACTATCTAAACTGTGTATAGTTTGGCATTGCCATCACATTCTACATTTCTCGTTTTCAAACGCTGGTTGTTATCTTTAAACACGAGGGCGCACTATAAAAGGAGAGGTACCTAGGATAAGTTCGTTGGATCTGTCAATCAAATCTACCGAGACGTCATAGAGAGAGGATCTCAAGAACTGCAAGCTCTATAAATCAACTCAAATGAACAAGAAACTGTGGAAATAAGTACTAAAAACGCACATGGATAATTTTTGTTGTACAATTCACTATCACTTTTCACTTTGGTAAAATAAAATTATGGTACTTTGAACTGGAACCGTTAGCCGTTTTAATTGAAGTCGCACGGCTCTAGTATTCTGCTTATCGTTTCTATCATAAGTTATCCTAAAATTTACCCGCCAAGACATGGCCGAAATACCACTTGCGAATTAAATATACTCACAGCATAGGTTTCGAAACCTTACCGGCCTTTACCATAAAAGTACAGAGATGTACAAATGCTCGACACATTTACCTCGTAACAAGACGCCTTCGCGGCGAACGACGTCGTTCGTCTTGTTATGGTGACGACGAAGAAGAACGTAACTTGTGTAATGAAAACAATACTCTTGTCGCTTTATGTAGAAATGACCAAACATAGTTTTATGCTTGGAAATGCTTACTACAGGCAAAGAGGATTTCGCGTCATGAATTTGTAGGCCTGGATAAGAAGTACGGATGTTGATTGTTGTGATACATGGCGCGCGAAATTCAAAACATTCTTCGTACGCGTGGTGCGAATGAAAATCGTATAGATAACTACCGAATACGAAAAATATTGACACGTCCGTCTATTATAATTGTTTTAGACGTAAATTTACAATTTTTTCATTGACTTTGCTGTTGAAATGTGACTTTATTAAGAAAATTATTTTACCCCGTTTTTCAGCCATGTTCCACCATTATCCGCCATATTCAAACTCATTAATATTCAAAAAATTGTGGGCGGAGCAATGCCCTTTTGTAGTGCGCCCTCGTGTTTAAGTGGAAGGTATAGTTTAACTCTCGCTAAGAGATCTTTGAGAGAGGTTGTCCTTCCTGTAAAACACTATAGAAGAATCTGAATAGATCCTTGCAAGGTTAGGAGTTTGAGACAAATTAATGCTGTATGTTGGTATGAATTTTAAACCCATCTGATACAATGAAAGCTTATTGGTTAGGACTGTATTTGCAAGAGTTAAAACAGCAACATTTATAAGCTATAAGGGAAACAAACACTATTATATTCAGGAATCAGCAGGGATCCATATTAGGTTGTTTATATTTCAAACTCCTCAATCAGGTTAATATCCAAGTAGTGGAAGAGTCAAACTTCGCTTGACCAAAGACAAGGCGTTCTGGGCTATTATATTCGTCTGCTTGTACATGTTGAGATTCGACGACTGCCATCATGAATTCCACTAAAATCCAGCGAACCTCTAGGAACGCCCCCTCCCCATGCCCAACAGCTACCTCTCAACGACCACTGTTTTTGTCCCAGTCACCAGCCAGTCCATACATCTATTATTGTTGAAACCTCTCCACAACGGTCACCTCTACATAACGGTCACCTCTCCACAACGGTCACCTCTACACAACGGTCACCTCTACACAACGGTCACCTCTACACAACGGCCATCTCTACACAACGGTCACCTCTACACAACGACCACCTCTACACAACGCTCACCTCTACACAACGGCCACCTCTACACAACGCTCACCTCTACACAACGCTCACCTCTCCACAACGGTTTCCTCTCCACAACGGTCACCTCTCCACAACGGTAACCTCTCCACAACGGTCACCTCTACACAACGGCCACCTCTACACAACGCTCACCTCTACACAACGCTCACCTCTCCACAACGGTCACCTCTCCACAACGGTCACCTCTACACAACAGTCACCTCTACACAACGGCCACCTCTACACAACGCTCACCTCTACACAACGCTCACCTCTCCACAACGGTCACCTCTCCACAACGGTCACCTCTCCACAACGGTCACCTCTACACAACGGCCACCTCCACACAACGGTCACCTCTACACAACGGTTTCCTCTCCACAACGTTCACCTCTACACAACGGGTTCCTCAGTCTCCACAACGGTCACCTCTACACAAAGGTCACCTCTACACAACGGCCACCTCTCCACAACAGTCGCCTCTACACAACGTTAACGGTCACCTCTACACAACGGCCACCTCTATACAACGGTCACCTCTACACAACGGTCACCTCTACACAACGGTCACCTCTACACAACGGTCACCTCTACACAACGGTCACCTCTACACAACGACCACCTCTACACAACGGTCACCTCTACACAATGGTCACCTCTTCACAACGTTTTGTCCTGAGGCGGCCATTGTGTGGAGGTTCGATAGTATTCGGGTGGAAAGTCAGGACGGCAATTCAGGCGAAAGTATCGTCATGCGCACACCATCACCATCTTAGTATATTGGAGGGATGTCATTTGTTGGTATTTTCACGTTAAAACAAATAAATCAGAAGACTAGAAGTCAAACAAATTGTATTGTCAATGCAGACAGTTTTAATAATAATAATAATAATAATAATAATAATAATAAATAATAATAATAATAAGTGTTTATTTATATAGCGCGTAAAAATAATATAATACTTTAAAGCGCTTTACAAACATATCAAGAATAATATCGTTAAAAAGAACATGTAGTTTTTTAACAGATAGTTCGATGAATATTTAATAATAATAATAATAACAATAACTTTATTGATAGTTTTTTTTTTTGATTGATAGAGTAAAAATACTGTAATTGTCTCTTGTAGAGATGGAATTATATTGACACAAGTAACGTGGTAGAGCTGGCGACGTTTTCGTGTTCCTTTAGCTTGGTTGCTGTGGTTATGCGAATGACAGAAGTTAAAGAAAAAGATGATAAAATTTATTGGAGTTTCACGGTGATAGCAGCCTTACTGGCTTACCTAACGATGCTCATTCAAGTACAAAGGTGACTTTTGGGATACGGAATCGTTTTTAGCTACTGATTCGAATGTCTATATACACCTATTCCAAATATCGTTGTCCGGACCGAAAGCAACAAGCAAGAAGCTGATGACCGCAAAGGACTTTGGGAATCTTCTATTTAATTAATTTACCCGTGGTACTTGAGAAGTTATCCCTACGAGCGTTGAATAGCAATCATTTGGAACTATTCGGCCATTTGAAAATGCATGTTGTCAAAATGTCTACGGATGAATAAATGAATAAGGAGAAAGTCGCAATGCCCTTTGCGGTCGTCAGCTTCGTGCTTGTTGCTTTCGGCGGGGAAAACGATTTTTGGAATAGGTGTATATTTCGAGATGAAAGAAAGAAAAAACAGTGAAACAACAACAACACTGAACAACAACAATAATTTTATTACCTAAACTTGTGTCTTTTTACAATTACTATTTTTCAATTTAACTAAAATTAAAAACAATAGTGCTTTAGAATATTGCTTTACATGCTAATAGGTAGTTTTGTGTGTTAGAGTCGTTTTCGAATGAGTGGGAAACCTAGCTACGGCACGGAGTTACAGTCACGGTACGGAATCGAAGACACCTATTCAACCAATCAGAGTGCGCAAAATCATTGCTCAACCACTCAGAATGCTTGGCACGGTCACCGCACGGCACGGCACGAACCGTACTGTAACTACTTCCCACTCCGCATACGAAAACGACTCTAGTATTACATTAGCTACATCATCAAAAGAGACTATGCTCTGGCATTTGTAAAAACGACATATGAATCCAATACAATTCTGTGATATTCTGATACAACGACTTCGTCATTTTTTTTGACATCGCGGGTGAAACGTCGAAGCAACCTTCTTTTCCATGTATCATTACAACGGTTTATCAAATAATACAAGCAGTAGTGTCCACACACAGTCGATGTTGGGCTTTGTAAACTCCTCTTAAAGAATGTCCACGATCTGGAATTGTTGTCCAGAAATTCTTTGAATGCTGGAGCACATCGTTGAGGATTACGGCCAAAAGAATCGAAGAATTCGCCTTTTTGGTGGCTCCAGAAGATAAACGCACACCAATGAGATCCTGGGAGGTGATGGGGGTCTGCATTGGCTACAAAGATTGCTGGATATGAATTGACGACATATGGAAGTTGGTCAGACGCATAAACGCCTTGAAAAAACTCTCCAGTTGAGGAAAGATTTGCCAATATAGTTTCAATCTCTCTTCCATCCATTGCCTTCGGTTCCAAAACTTGCTTGGAAGAGCTTGGTTGAATACAACAAAGATTCCTTCCACTCCGGCGATGCTTTCAGCTCCCTTGCCAGATGAAGACTGACGTGTACTCGGCTAAGTCCTCCGATTTTATACCTTCTGTCTTGTGGCTTTACAATGTTTCCTTCCACACGATGCTTTCAGTTTTCTTGGCTGTTGTAGACTGACGTGTACTCGACTAGGTCCTCTGCTTTTATACTTTCTGTCCTGTGGCGCTTTAGAATGTCTCCTTCCACACGATGCTTTCAGCTCCCTTGCCTGATGCAGACTGACGTGTGCTCGATTATGTCCTCTGCTTTTATACTTTCTGTCCTGTGGCGCTTGAGAATGTCTCCTTCCACAAGATGCTTTCAGCTCCCTTGCCTGTTGTAGACTGACGTGTACTCGACTAGGTCCTCTGCTTTTATACTTTCTGTCTTGTGGCGCTTTAGAATGTCTCCTTCCACACGATGCTTTCAGCTCGCTTGCCTGCTGTAGAGTGACGTGTACTCGACTAGGTCCTCTGCTTTTCATCGCCAGAAATTTCGAATCAAAGTGGGTGGAGCTTAATGTGATAAATAACTTGCAGTCAACCATAACAAATTGGCTGCCAATCAAAAGTATTGTCTTATAGCGTATCTGATTGGTCGTAAAAGCAATGCGTTATGCTACCACGGTATATATAACTGAAATGATTTGCCTGTAATAACAGGATTCAAAAAATAAATATAAGATATTTCTGATCGATGACGATTTGACTTAAGAAAAATTAACTTGAAGCCAAAAAGCTACTTCATTCTTCGTTCTTGTGTTGTTCCCTTAAGCTAATTTAGCTTAAGCTTGAATTTAGACTTTCGGTAAGGAAAAGTACACGCTTTTTGTAAAGAAGATATAATAAAAGATGTAGTGTAAAGCTTAGAATACCTAGCTTTTTCGCGCGAATATTTCAAAACATAGGAGCGCGCGGAGGATTTCAGCTAGTTTCTAGTCTATTTTCGTGCAAAAAAGGAACGCCTGACTGAAATATATGTAAACATGGCGTCGATCGACGTGGAAGCAAGAAATGGCACAGAAAAAGGCAATTTTTAGAGCTTATCGGCTATAATGGATTCCAATATAAGCATGACACCGAGCCTTGATATTGCACAAACTACATGTCCAAAACCGAGCCGAAATTGTTGTAGGATCTACTGGAAACCAGCTGAAATTCTAAGTTAGTTCTTCGTCTTTCGAACCAGAGGCAAAGTAAGTGTATCAGTGCAAGGACAGGCAAACACCAGGGGCCAGAACTCTTTGTAGTTGAGGCATCCGCCATATGTTTCTCTATAATGGGGGTACTTATAATTCAACGATTGAAGAAACGTAAAAACCGAGCCGAGTATTGGAGGTAAGATGTTGTAATTACCGTTAAACTAAAGCTAGAAACTACGTTCGTTAAAATGGAGGCAAAGTAAATGTTCAATTTTATTTTAAAGGGGAATATTGAGATATAAGTATTTTGACTCCATACATTTATTGTAATGTAATCGAGGTCAACTTTTTCTAAGTGTCGCGTTCAACTGCGCATGTCGATTCGAAATTTCTGGCGATGGTACTTTCTGTCTTGTGGCGCTTTAGAATGTCTCCTTCCACACGATGCTTTCAGCTCCCTTGCCTGATGCAGACTGACGTGTACTCGACTAGGTCCTCTGCTTTTGTACTTTCTGTCTTGTGGCGCTTTAGAATGTCTCCTTCCACACGATGCTTTCAGCTCGCTTGCCTGCTGTAGAGTGACGTGTACTCGACTAGGTCCTCTGCTTTTGTACTTTCTGTCTTGTGGCGCTTTAGAATGTCTCCTTCCACACGATGCTTTCAGCTCCCTTGCCTGATGCAGACTGACGTGCACTCGATTAGCTCCTCTGCTTTTATACTTTCTGTCTTGTGGCGCTTTAGAATGTCTCCTTCCACACCATGCTTTCAGCTCGCTTGCCTGATGCAGACTGACGTGCACTCGATTAGCTCCTCTGCTTTTGTACTTTCTGTCTTGTGGCGCTTTAGAATGTCTCCTTCACACGTTGCTTTCAGCTCCCTTGCCTGATGCAGACTGACGTACTCGATTAGGTCCTCTGCTTTAATACTTTCTGTCCTGTGGCGCCTTAGAATGTCTCCTTCCACACGATGCTTTCAGCTCGCTTGCCTGTTGTAGACTGACGGGTACTCGACTAGGTCCTCTGCTTTTGTACCTTCTGTCTTGTGGCGCTTTAGAATGTCTCCTTCCACACGATGCTTTCAGCTCCCTTGCCTGATGCAGACTGACGTACTCGATCAGGTCTTCTGCTTTTATACTTTCTGTCCTGTGGCGCTTTAGAATGTCTCCTTCCACACGATGCTTTCAGCTCCCTTGCCTGATGCAGACTGACGGGTACTCGACTAGGTCCTCTGCTTTTGTACTTTCTGTCTTGTGTCGCTTTAGAATGTCTCCTTCCACACCATGCTTTCAGCTCCCTTGCCTGATACAGACTGACGTGTACTCGAGTAGGTCCTCTGCTTTTATACTTTCTGTGTTGTGGCGCTTTAGAATGTCTCCTTCCACACCATGCTTTCAGCTCGCTTGCCTGTTGTAGACTGACGGGTACTCGACTAGGTCCTCTGCTTTTGTACTTTCTGTCTTGTGGCGCTTTAGAATGTCTCCTTCCACACGATGCTTTCAGCTCCCTTACCTGCTGTAGACTGACGTGTACTCGACTAGGTCCTCTGCTTTTATACTTTCTGTCTTGTGGCGCTTTAGAATGTGTCCTTCCACACGATGCTTTCAGCTCCCTTGCCTGCTGTAGAGTGACGTGTACTCGATTAGGTCCTCTGCTTTTATACTTTCTGTGTTGTGGCGCTTTAGAATGTCTCCTTCCACACGATGCTTTCAGCTCCCTTGCCTGATGTAGACTGATGTTTACTCGGCTCGGGTATTTTAGACCTGTCTCCTGTTTACCAATAGTTCCTTGATTTACAAGCTCCACAGTGAACAAAGTCGATTGTGTTTCAGCATATTTTCCTGTCAAGTCACAAAGGGCATGTGGAAGATTCCATGTTTGAATCGGCTGCTGCGCTGCATGGTTGTGTTCGTTTACTAATGTAAATTTCCAGGATCAGGTTCTGAAAAAGGGAATGAAAAATCCATGATCAACTACACAAATCTGAAGAAACTCTTCAGAATGTATATATCTTACCCATGTTTTGTGCCTTTTTGTTGCATTCTTGAAATGGATATTTCTTCCTGGTGTTTTCATATTGATGGGCGTTTCGTTCGTGCCTTTGTTTATCGTCTTTGCGCAAAAAATATTTTCCGCAATATAGACACTTTTGGTCCTTTTCCCGATATGAATCTTTACATGCCTCTTCAGAGCGTCGGGTCTTAGGAAAGTCTTTCCGCAAATTCCGCATTTCTTTACTGCGGATTTTCTATTTGAATGGATATTTTCCTTATTCTCCTGCGAATATAAAAGCCAAAGATCAAATTTCTACCATAATAATACTAACTGGAGAAGATAGCGAATTATTCAATAAAACATACCTGCAAACGTGCCTTTTGGTGCTCATCATATACGAGTTCCATGAATTTGTCGACATCTTCTGGTTTCTGTCTGCTGGGAATTGTATCGCTTAGAATAAGATTTTCAAACTCGTCGACGTCTCGTAAGCTATGAAGATCTATTGCTTCGTCTTCACTTATCAAGTAAGGCTGAAAGTGGAAGTACAGTAACATCAGAAAATTGCCAAAAATGAGGATATTGTGGAGTCCATAAGAATTTCATTAAATATTCGATGGCTTTTTCCACACGTTTTGTGAAAAACCGTTCCCAAAGCCCCATAGTGATTAGCTGCAAAAACTAAAGTCATTAGATATTGTAGACTGTACGTACCTCTGGTGTCAATGTAAGCTCCATTAATTTTTCAACTGCTTGCTTAAACTGATGTTTCGGTATTGCACTACTGTCAATCAGATTTTGAAAGTCAGGTAATGATTGGTAGGCGTCGAGGTCTATATCCACTTCCAAGAAATCTCTTTCCTGAGATATAAAATTGAGTCTATGTTAGAAGAAGTACAACTCTTTCAGACATTTCAATATCCGGGTGATGGTGCATGCTCTCGATTAACACTGAAACCGATTTCCTTAGAAAATAGAGTCTGAGACAGATCAAAGCAATGGTCGTGATGCAGTGATTTGCAATACACTTCTGTCAATGATAACATACATATGCCGATTGCAGCTTCTTCGATGTGTCGAGTCTAGTGGTCGTGTAATAATACCAACAGTCCAGTATTCGGGAGTACTGCCTTCAGCAAAGGAGCAACTATTCTGAGAAATTCTCCTCAAGTGCAAAATCGACCACTCAAATCCTATGTCTGAGACAGAGCAGTGGTCGTGATGCAGTGATATCGGGATATTGGATTCACGCGCTTCATTTGCACACTTTGCGCTCATGTGAATCACCGTCCTACACTGCACCATAGTGGAGGTATTCTCGTACTCTAAAATGCTCCTTTCCAAGTTTAGCATGCTTTCTTCTCAACATGGCTAATCACCATCCCAACTCAAATCAACTGAATGAAGTCATTTCTAAGCAAGAGTTGTTCAGCAATCACGTCGACTGATTAGGAACTCCACCAGCCACAACTTACCTGTTCTGCTTCCATCTTGAAAAGAGGAAGAAATGATGGAATGTGCGCTTATATAGGTACAATCCCGTTCCAGTCTCCCTCTGATTTCAATTTCTTAATATATTCCACCGCATTGGTGACTTCCGGTCCCGCGCTAAATTATTCCACCGTAATATTCTTCTCTCCCTCTGATTTCATTTTCTTAATATATTCCACCGCATTGGTGACTTCCGGTTCCGCGCTAATTTGTTTCCCGATCACCGACTGCAATTTACAAGTTTTAAAACGCCTGTAATCAGGTGTACAGAGGTCAAAGGAACAACTATTCTGAGAAATTCTCCTCAAGTGCAAAATCGACCACTCAAATCCTATGTCTGGGACAGAGCAGTGGTCGTGATGCAGTGATATCGGGATATTGGATTCACGCGCTTCATTTGCACACTTTGCGCTCATGTGAATCACCGTCCTACACTGCACCATAGTGGAGGTATTCTCGTACTCTAAAATGCTCCTTTCCAAGTTTAGCATGCTTTCTTCTCAACATGGCTAATCACCATCCCAACTCAAATCAACTGAATGAAGTCATTTCTAAGCAAGAGTTGTTCAGCAATCACGTCGACTGATTAGGAACTCCACCAGCCACAACTTACCTGTTCTGCTTCCATCTTGAAAAGAGGAAGAAATGATGGAATGTGCGCTTATATAGGTACAATCCCGTTCCAGTCTCCCTCTGATTTCATTTTCTTAATATATTCCACCGCATTGGTGACTTCCGGTTCCGCGCTCATTTATTCCACCGTAATATTCTTCTCTCCCTCTGATTTCATTTTCTTAATATATTCCACCGCATTGGTGACTTCCGGTTCCGCGCTAATTTGTTTCCCGATCACCGACTGCAATTTACAAGTTTTAAAACGCCTGTAATCAGGTGTACAGACGTCAAAGGAACAACTATTCTGAGAAATTCTCCTCAAGTGCAAAATCGACCACTCAAATCCTATGTCTGAGACAGAGCAGTGGTCGTGATGCAGTGATATCGGGATATTGGATTCACGCGCTTCATTTGCACACTTTGCGCTCATGTGAATCACCGTCCTACACTGCACCATAGTGGAGGTATTCTCGTACTCTAAAATGCTCCTTTCCAAGTTTAGCATGCTTTCTTCTCAACATGGCTAATCACCATCCCAACTCAAATCAACTGAATGAAGTCATTTCTAAGCAAGAGTTGTTCAGCAATCACGTCGACTGATTAGGAACTCCACCAGCCACAACTTACCTGTTCTGCTTCCATCTTGAAAAGAGGAAGAAATGATGGAATGTGCGCTTATATAGGTACAATCCCGTTCCAGTCTCCCTCTGATTTCAATTTCTTAATATATTCCACCGCATTGGTGACTTCCGGTCCCGCGCTAAATTATTCCACCGTAATATTCTTCTCTCCCTCTGATTTCATTTTCTTAATATATTCCACCGCATTGGTGACTTCCGGTTCCGCGCTAATTTGTTTCCCGATCACCGACTGCAATTTACAAGTTTTAAAACGCCTGTAATCAGGTGTACAGACGTCAAAGGAACAACTATTCTGAGAAATTCTCCTCAAGTGCAAAATCGACCACTCAAATCCTATGTCTGAGACAGAGCAGTGGTCGTGATGCAGTGATATCGGGATATTGGATTCACGCGCTTCATTTGCACACTTTGCGCTCATGTGAATCACCGTCCTACACTGCACCATAGTGGAGGTATTCTCGTACTCTAAAATGCTCCTTTCCAAGTTTAGCATGCTTTCTTCTCAACATGGCTAATCACCATCCCAACTCAAATCAACTGAATGAAGTCATTTCTAAGCAAGAGTTGTTCAGCAATCACGTCGACTGATTAGGAACTCCACCAGCCACAACTTACCTGTTCTGCTTCCATCTTGAAAAGAGGAAGAAATGATGGAATGTGCGCTTATATAGGTACAATCCCGTTCCAGTCTCCCTCTGATTTCAATTTCTTAATATATTCCACCGCATTGGTGACTTCCGGTCCCGCGCTAAATTATTCCACCGTAATATTCTTCTCTCCCTCTGATTTCATTTTCTTAATATATTCCACCGCATTGGTGACTTCCGGTTCCGCGCTAATTTGTTTCCCGATCACCGACTGCAATTTACAAGTTTTAAAACGCCTGTAATCAGGTGTACAGAGGTCAAAGGAGCAACTATTCTGAGAAATTCTCCTCAAGTGCAAAATCGACCACTCAAATCCTATGTCTGAGACAGAGCAGTGGTCGTGATGCAGTGATATCGGGATATTGGATTCACGCGCTTCATTTGCACACTTTGCGCTCATGTGAATCACCGTCCTACACTGCACCATAGTGGAGGTATTCTCGTACTCTAAAATGCTCCTTTCCAAGTTTAGCATGCTTTCTTCTCAACATGGCTAATCACCATCCCAACTCAAATCAACTGAATGAAGTCATTTCTAAGCAAGAGTTGTTCAGCAATCACGTCGACTGATTAGGAACTCCACCAGCCACAACTTACCTGTTCTGCTTCCATCTTGAAAAGAGGAAGAAATGATGGAATGTGCGCTTATATAGGTACAATCCCGTTCCAGTCTCCCTCTGATTTCATTTTCTTAATATATTCCACCGCATTGGTGACTTCCGGTTCCGCGCTAATTTGTTTCCCGATCACCGACTGCAATTTACAAGTTTTAAAACGCCTGTAATCAGGTGTACAGACGTCAAAGGAACAACTATTCTGAGAAATTCTCCTCAAGTGCAAAATCGACCACTCAAATCCTATGTCTGAGACAGAGCAGTGGTCGTGATGCAGTGATATTGGATTCACGCGCTTCATTTGCACACTTTGCGCTCATGTGAATCACCGTCCTACACTGCACCATAGTGGAGGTATTCTCGTACTCTAAAATGCTCCTTTCCAAGTTTAGCATGCTTTCTTCTCAACATGGCTAATCACCATCCCAACTCAAATCAACTGAATGAAGTCATTTCTAAGCAAGAGTTGTTCAGCAATCACGTCGACTGATTAGGAACTCCACCAGCCACAACTTACCTGTTCTGCTTCCATCTTGAAAAGAGGAAGAAATGATGGAATGTGCGCTTATATAGGTACAATCCCGTTCCAGTCTCCCTCTGATTTCAATTTCTTAATATATTCCACCGCATTGGTGACTTCCGGTCCCGCGCTAAATTATTCCACCGTAATATTCTTCTCTCCCTCTGATTTCATTTTCTTAATATATTCCACCGCATTGCTGACTTCCGGTCCCGCGCAAATTTATTCCGCCGTAATATTCTTCTCTCCCTCTGATTTCATTTTCTTAATATATTCCACCGCATTCGTTACTTCCGCTCCCGCGCTAATTTATTCCACCGTAATATTCTTCTCTTCCTCTGATTTCATTTTCTCAATATATTCCACCGCATTGGTGACTTCCGGTTCCGCGCTAATTTGTTTCCCGATCACCGACTGCAATTTACAAGTTTTAAAACGCCTGTAATCAGGTGTACAGAAGTCAAAGGAACAACTATTCTGAGAAATTCTCCTCAAGTGCAAAATCGACCACTCAAATCCTATGTCTGAGACAGAGCAGTGGTCGTGATGCAGTGATATTGGATTCACGCGCTTCATTTGCACACTTTGCGCTCATGTGAATCACCGTCCTACACTGCACCATAGTGGAGGTATTCTCGTACTCTAAAATGCTCCTTTCCAAGTTTAGCATGCTTTCTTCTCAACATGGCTAATCACCATCCCAACTCAAATCAACTGAATGAAGTCATTTCTAAGCAAGAGTTGTTCAGCAATCACGTCGACTGATTAGGAACTCCACCAGCCACAACTTACCTGTTCTGCTTCCATCTTGAAAAGAGAAAGAAATGATGGAATGTGCGCTTATATAGATACAATCCCGTTCCAGTCTCCCTCTGATTTCATTTTCTTAATATATTTCACCGCATTGGTGACTTCCGGTCCCGCGCTAATTTATTCCACCGTAATATTCTTCTCTCCCTCTGATTTCATTTTCTTAATATATTCCACCGCATTGCTGACTTCCGGTCCCGCGCAAATTTATTCCGCCGTAATATTCTTCTCTCCCTCTGATTTCATTTTCTTAATATATTCCACCGCATTCGTTACTTCCGCTCCCGCGCTAATTTATTCCACCGTAATATTCTTCTCTTCCTCTGATTTCATTTTCTCAATATATTCCACCGCATTGGTGACTTCCGGTCCCGCGCTAATTTACTCCGCCATAATATTCTTCTCTCCCTCTGATTTCATTTTTCTTAATATATTCCACCGCATTCGTTACTTCCGTTCCCGCGCTAATTTATTCCGCCGTACTAGACTGTTAGGTCCGAATCTTCACCAGCCACAACTTACCTGTTCTGCTTCCATCTTTAATTGAGAAAGAAATGATGGAATTCAGGGCTTATACAGGTACAAGTCCGTTCCAGTCTCCCTCTGATTTCATTTTAATATATTCCACCCACTCCTCCCCCCCCCCCCCCCCACCCCACCCCACGGATCTTCACCAACCGCAAACTACTTGTTCCGCCACCTTGAAAAGAGAAAGAAATGATGAAATGCTGGGCTAGTATATTAATTTGATGTTCGCATTGGTTACTTCCGGTCCCGCGCTGATTTATTCCACTATATAATTAGTCGGGCTTCCTGTGGAAGCTCCGACTCTAAA
>JAUJYZ010000500.1:0-73519 GCA_033675265.1 Actinostola sp. cb2023
GCAACAGTAGCAATAGTAAGAAACGGTAGTAGAAACAACAAACAACAAACACAGCAACAGTAGCAATAGTAAGAACGGTAGTAGAAACAACAACAACAACACAGCAACAGTAGCAATAGTAAGAACGGTAGTAGAAACAACAACAACACAGCAACAGTAGCAATAGTAAGAACGGTAGTAGAAAAACAACAACAACACAGCAACAGTAGCAATAGTAAGAACGGTAGTAGAAACAACAACAACAACACAGCAACAGTAGCAATAGTAAGAACGGTAGTAGAAACAACAACAACAACACAGCAACAGTAGCAATAGTAAGAACGGTAGTAGAAACAACAACAAACAACACAGCAACAGTAGCAATAGTAAGAACGGTAGTAGAAACACACAACAACACAGCAACAGTAGCAATAGTAAGAACGGTAGTAGAAACAACAACAACACAGCAACAGTAGCAATAGTAAGAACGGTAGTAGAAACAACAACAACACAGCAACAGTAGCAATAGTAAGAACGGTAGTAGAAAACAACAACAACACAGCAACAGTAGCAATAGTAAGAACGGTAGTAGAAACAACAACAACAACACAGCAACAGTAGCAATAGTAAGAACGGTAGTAGAAACAACAACAACAACAGCAACAGTAGCAATAGTAAGAACGGTAGTAGAAAGAAACAACAACAACACAGCAACAGTAGCAATAGTAAGAACGGTAGTAGAAACAACAACAACACAGCAACAGTAGCAATAGTAAGAACGGTAGTAGAAACAACAACAACACAGCAACAGTAGCAATAGTAAGAACGGTAGTAGAAACAACAACAACACAGCAACAGTAGCAATAGTAAGAACGGTAGTAGAAACAACAACAACACAGCAACAGTAGCAATAGTAAGAACGGTAGTAGAAACAACAACAACACAGCAACAGTAGCAATAGTAAGAACGGTAGTAGTAGAAACAACAACAACACAGCAACAGTAGCAATAGTAAGAACGGTAGTAGAAACAACAACAACACAGCAACAGTAGCAATAGTAAGAACGGTAGTAGAAACAACAACAACAACACAGCAACAGTAGCAATAGTAAGAACGGTAGTAGAAACAACAACAACACAGCAACAGTAGCAATAGTAAGAACGGTAGTAGAAACAACAACAACACAGCAACAGTAGCAATAGTAAGAACGGTAGTAGAACAACAACAACAACACAGCAACAGTAGCAATAGTAAGAACGGTAGTAGAAACAACAACAACACAGCAACAGTAGCAATAGTAAGAACGGTAGTAGAAACAACAACAACACAGCAACAGTAGCAATAGTAAGAACGGTAGTAGAAACAACAACAACACAGCAACAGTAGCAATAGTAAGAACGGTAGTAGAAAACAACAACAACACAGCAACAGTAGCAATAGTAAGAACGGTAGTAGAAACAACAACAACAACACAGCAACAGTAGCAATAGTAAGAACGGTAGTAGAAACAACAACAACAACACAGCAACAGTAGCAATAGTAAGAACGGTAGTAGAAAAACAACAACAACACAGCAACAGTAGCAATAGTAAGAACGGTAGTAGAAACAACAACAACAACACAGCAACAGTAGCAATAGTAAGAACGGTAGTAGAAACAACAACAACACAGCAACAGTAGCAATAGTAAGAACGGTAGTAGAAAACAACAACAACAACACAGCACACAACAGTAGCAATAGTAAGAACGGTAGTAGAAACAACAACAACAACACAGCAACAGTAGCAATAGTAAGAACGGTAGTAGAAACAACAACAACACAGCAACAGTAGCAATAGTAAGAACGGTAGTAGAAACAACAACAACACAGCAACAGTAGCAATAGTAAGAACGGTAGTAGAAACAACAACACAGCAACAGTAGCAATAGTAAGAACGGTAGTAGAAACAACAACAACACAGCAACAGTAGCAATAGTAAGAACGGTAGTAGAAAACAACAACAACACAGCAACAGTAGCAATAGTAAGAACGGTAGTAGAAACAACAACAACACAGCAACAGTAGCAATAGTAAGAACGGTAGTAGAAAAACAACAACAACACAGCAACAGTAGCAATAGTAAGAACGGTAGTAGTAACAAACAACACAGCAACAGTAGCAATAGTAACGGTAGTAGAAACAACAACAACACAACAGTAGCAATAGTAAGAACGGTAGTAGAAACAACAACAACACAGCAACACAGAACAACAGTAGCAATAGTAAGAACGGTAGTAGAAACAACAACAACACAGCAACAGTAGCAATAGTAAGAACGGTAGTAGAAAAACAACAACAACACAGCAACAGTAGCAATAGTAAGAACGGTAGTAGAAACAACAACAACACAGCAACAGTAGCAATAGTAAGAACGGTAGTAGAAACAACAACAACACAGCAACAGTAGCAATAGTAAGAACGGTAGTAGAAACAAACAACAACACAGCAACAGTAGCAATAGTAAGAACGGTAGTAGAAAAACAACAACAACACAGCAACAGTAGCAATAGTAAGAACGGTAGTAGAAACAACAACAACAACACAGCAACAGTAGCAATAGTAAGAACGGTAGTAGAAACAACAACAACACAGCAACAGTAGCAATAGTAAGAACGGTAGTAGAAAACAACAACAACACAGCAACAGTAGCAATAGTAAGAACGGTAGTAGAAACAACAACAACACAGCAACAGTAGCAATAGTAAGAACGGTAGTAGAAACAACAACAACACAGCAACAGTAGCAATAGTAAGAACGGTAGTAGAAAAACAACAACAACACAGCAACAGTAGCAATAGTAAGAACGGTAGTAGAAACAACAACAACAACACAGCAACAGTAGCAATAGTAAGAACGGTAGTAGAAACAACAACAACACAGCAACAGTAGCAATAGTAAGAACGGTAGTAGAAACAACAACAACACAGCAACAGTAGCAATAGTAAGAACGGTAGTAGAAAACAACAACAACACAGCAACAGTAGCAATAGTAAGAACGGTAGTAGAAACAACAACAACAACACAGCAACAGTAGCAATAGTAAGAACGGTAGTAGAAACAACAACAACACAGCAACAGTAGCAATAGTAAGAACGGTAGTAGAAACAACAACAACAACACAGCAACAGTAGCAATAGTAAGAACGGTAGTAGAAACAACAACACAACACAGCAACAGTAGCAATAGTAAGAACGGTAGTAGAAACAACAACAACACAGCAACAGTAGCAATAGTAAGAACGGTAGTAGAAACAACAACAACACAGCAACAGTAGCAATAGTAAGAACGGTAGTAAACAACAACAACAACACAGCAACAGTAGCAATAGTAAGAACGGTAGTAGAAAAACAACAACAACACAGCAACAGTAGCAATAGTAAGAACGGTAGTAGAAACAACAACAACAACACAGCAACAGTAGCAATAGTAAGAACGGTAGTAGAAACAACACACAAACACAGCAACAGTAGCAATAGTAAGAACGGTAGTAGAAACAACAACAACACAGCAACAGTAGCAATAGTAAGAACGGTAGTAGAAACAACAACAACACAGCAACAGTAGCAATAGTAAGAACGGTAGTAGAAACAACAACAACACAGCAACAGTAGCAATAGTAAGAACGGTAGTAGAAACAACAACAACACAGCAACAGTAGCAATAGTAAGAACGGTAGTAGAAACAACAACAACACAGCAACAGTAGCAATAGTAAGAACGGTAGTAGAAACAACAACAACACAGCAACAGTAGCAATAGTAAGAACGGTAGTAGAAACAACAACAACACAGCAACAGTAGCAATAGTAAGAACGGTAGTAGAAAAACAACAACAACACAGCAACAGTAGCAATAGTAAGAACGGTAGTAGAAACAACAACAACACAGCAACAGTAGCAATAGTAAGAACGGTAGTAGTAGTAAAACAACAACAACACAGCAACAGTAGCAATAGTAAGAACGGTAGTAGAAAACAACAACAACAACACAGCAACAGTAGCAATAGTAAGAACGGTAGTAGAAACAACAACAACACAGCAACAGTAGCAATAGTAAGAACGGTAGTAGAAAAACAACAACAACACAGCAACAGTAGCAATAGTAAGAACGGTAGTAGAAACAACAACAACACAGCAACAGTAGCAATAGTAAGAACGGTAGTAGAAACAACAACAACACAGCAACAGTAGCAATAGTAAGAACGGTAGTAGAAACAACAACAACACAGCAACAGTAGCAATAGTAAGAACGGTAGTAGAAACAACAACAACACAGCAACAGTAGCAATAGTAAGAACGGTAGTAGAAACAACAACAACAACACAGCAACAGTAGCAATAGTAAGAACGGTAGTAGAAACAACAACAACACAGCAACAGTAGCAATAGTAAGAACGGTAGTAGAAACAACAACAACACAGTAGTAGAACGGTAGTAACAACAACAACAACACAGCAACAGTAGCAATAGTAAGAACGGTAGTAGAAACAACAACAACACAGCAACAGTAGCAATAGTAAGAACGGTAGTAGAAACAACACACAACAACACAGCAACAGTAGCAATAGTAAGAACGGTAGTAGAAACAACAACAACACAGCAACAGTAGCAATAGTAAGAACGGTAGTAGAAAAAACAACAACAACACAGCAACAGTAGCAATAGTAAGAACGGTAGTAGAAACAACAACAACAACACAGCAACAGTAGCAATAGTAAGAACGGTAGTAGAAACAACAACAACACAGCAACAGTAGCAATAGTAAGAACGGTAGTAGAAACAACAACAACACAGCAACAGTAGCAATAGTAAGAACGGTAGTAGAAACAACAACAACACAGCAACAGTAGCAATAGTAAGAACGGTAGTAGAAACAACAACAACACAGCAACAGTAGCAATAGTAAGAACGGTAGTAGAAACAACAACAACACAGCAACAGTAGCAATAGTAAGAACGGTAGTAGAAACAACAACAACACAGCAACAGTAGCAATAGTAAGAACGGTAGTAGAAAAACAACAACAACACAGCAACAGTAGCAATAGTAAGAACGGTAGTAGAAACAACAACAACACAGCAACAGTAGCAATAGTAAGAACGGTAGTAGAAAACAACAACAACACAGCAACAGTAGCAATAGTAAGAACGGTAGTAGAAACAACAACAACACAGCAACAGTAGCAATAGTAAGAACGGTAGTAGAAACAACAACAACACAGCAACAGTAGCAATAGTAAGAACGGTAGTAGAAAAACAACAACAACACAGCAACAGTAGCAATAGTAAGAACGGTAGTAGAAAAACAACAACAACACAGCAACAGTAGCAATAGTAAGAACGGTAGTAGAAAAACAACAACAACACAGCAACAGTAGCAATAGTAAGAACGGTAGTAGAAACAACAACAACACAGCAACAGTAGCAATAGTAAGAACGGTAGTAGAAACAACAACAACACAGGTAGCAATAGTAAGAACGGTAGTAGAAACAACAACAACAACACAGCAACAGTAGCAATAGTAAGAACGGTAGTAGAAACAACAACAACAACACAGCAACAGTAGCAATAGTAAGAACGGTAGTAGAAACAACAACAACACAGCAACAGTAGCAATAGTAAGAACGGTAGTAGAAACAACAACAACACAGCAACAGTAGCAATAGTAAGAACGGTAGTAGAAACAACAACAACACAGCAACAGTAGCAATAGTAAGAACGGTAGTAGAAAAACAACAACAACACAGCAACAGTAGCAATAGTAAGAACGGTAGTAGAAACAACAACAACACAGCAACAGTAGCAATAGTAAGAACGGTAGTAGAAACAACAACAACAACACAGCAACAGTAGCAATAGTAAGAACGGTAGTAGAAAAAACAACACACAACAACACAGCAACAGTAGCAATAGTAAGAACGGTAGTAGAAACAACAACAACACAGCAACAGTAGCAATAGTAAGAACGGTAGTAGAAACAACAACAACACAGCAACAGTAGCAATAGTAAGAACGGTAGTAGAAACAACAACAACAACACAGCAACAGTAGCAATAGTAAGAACGGTAGTAGAAACAACAACAACACAGCAACAGTAGCAATAGTAAGAACGGTAGTAGAAACAACAACAACACAGCAACAGTAGCAATAGTAAGAACGGTAGTAGAAAAAAACAACAACAACACAGCAACAGTAGCAATAGTAAGAACGGTAGTAGAAACAACAACAACACAACACAGCAACAGTAGCAATAGTAAGAACGGTAGTAGAAACAACAACAACACAGCAACAGTAGCAATAGTAAGAACGGTAGTAGAAACAAACAACAACACAGCAACAGTAGCAATAGTAAGAACGGTAGTAGAAACAACAACAACAACACAGCAACAGTAGCAATAGTAAGAACGGTAGTAGAAACAACAACAACAACACAGCAACAGTAGCAATAGTAAGAACGGTAGTAGAAACAACAACAACACAGCAACAGTAGCAATAGTAAGAACGGTAGTAGAAAAACAACAACAACACAGCAACAGTAGCAATAGTAAGAACGGTAGTAGAAACAACAACAACACAGCAACAGTAGCAATAGTAAGAACGGTAGTAGAAACAACAACAACACAGCAACAGTAGCAATAGTAAGAACGGTAGTAGAAACAACAACAACAAACAGCAACACAGCAATAGTAAGAACGGTAGTAGAATACAACAACAACAAGAACAACAGTAGCAATAGTAAGAACGGTAGTAGAACAACAACAACACAGCAACAGTAGCAATAGTAAGAACGGTAGTAGAAACAACAACAACAACACAGCAACAGTAGCAATAGTAAGAACGGTAGTAGAAACAACAACAACAACACAGCAACAGTAGCAATAGTAAGAACGGTAGTAGAAACAACAACAACACACACAGCAACAGTAGCAATAGTAAGAACGGTAGTAGAAACAACAAACAACACAGCAACAGTAGCAATAGTAAGAACGGTAGTAGAAACAACAACAAACACAGCAACAGTAGCAATAGTAAGAACGGTAGTAGAAACAACAACAACACAGCAACAGTAGCAATAGTAAGAACGGTAGTAGAAACAACAACAACACAGCAACAGTAGCAATAGTAAGAACGGTAGTAGAAACAACAACAACAACACAGCAACAGTAGCAATAGTAAGAACGGTAGTAGAAACAACAACAACACAGCAACAGTAGCAATAGTAAGAACGGTAGTAGAAACAACAACAACACAGCAACAGTAGCAATAGTAAGAACGGTAGTAGAAACAACAACAACACAGCAACAGTAGCAATAGTAAGAACGGTAGTAGAAACAACAACAACAACACAGCAACAGTAGCAATAGTAAGAACGGTAGTAGAAAAACAACAACAACACAGCAACAGTAGCAATAGTAAGAACGGTAGTAGAAACAACAACAACACAGCAACAGTAGCAATAGTAAGAACGGTAGTAGAAACAACAACAACACAGCAACAGTAGCAATAGTAAGAACGGTAGTAGAAACAACAACAACACAGCAACAGTAGCAATAGTAAGAACGGTAGTAGAAACAACAACAACACAGCAACAGTAGCAATAGTAAGAACGGTAGTAGAAACAACAACAACACAGCAACAGTAGCAATAGTAAGAACGGTAGTAGAAACAACAACAAACACAGCAACAGTAGCAATAGTAAGAACGGTAGTAGAAAAACAACAACAACACAGCAACAGTAGCAATAGTAAGAACGGTAGTAGAAACAACAACAACACAGCAACAGTAGCAATAGTAAGAACGGTAGTAGAAACAACAACAACACAGCAACAGTAGCAATAGTAAGAACGGTAGTAGAAAAACAACAACAACACAGCAACAGTAGCAATAGTAAGAACGGTAGTAGAAACAACAACAACACAGCAACAGTAGCAATAGTAAGAACGGTAGTAGAAACAACAACAACACAGCAACAGTAGCAATAGTAAGAACGGTAGTAGAAACAACAACAACACAGCAACAGTAGCAATAGTAAGAACGGTAGTAGAAACAACAACAACAACACAGCAACAGTAGCAATAGTAAGAACGGTAGTAGAAACAACAACAACACAGCAACAGTAGCAATAGTAAGAACGGTAGTAGAAACAACAACAACACAGCAACAGTAGCAATAGTAAGAACGGTAGTAGAAACAACAACAACACAGCAACAGTAGCAATAGTAAGAACGGTAGTAGAAACAACAACAACACAGCAACAGTAGCAATAGTAAGAACGGTAGTAGAAACAACAACAACACAGCAACAGTAGCAATAGTAAGAACGGTAGTAGAAAAACAACAACAACACAGCAACAGTAGCAATAGTAAGAACGGTAGTAGAAAAACAACAACAACACAGCAACAGTAGCAATAGTAAGAACGGTAGTAGAAACAACAACAACACAGCAACAGTAGCAATAGTAAGAACGGTAGTAGAAACAACAACAACAACACAGCAACAGTAGCAATAGTAAGAACGGTAGTAGAAACAACAACAACACAGCAACAGTAGCAATAGTAAGAACGGTAGTAGAAAAACAACAACAACACAGCAACAGTAGCAATAGTAAGAACGGTAGTAGAAACAACAACAACACAGCAACAGTAGCAATAGTAAGAACGGTAGTAGAAACAACAACAACACAGCAACAGTAGCAATAGTAAGAACGGTAGTAGAAACAACAAACAACACAGCAACAGTAGCAATAGTAAGAACGGTAGTAGAAACAACAACAACACAGCAACAGTAGCAATAGTAAGAACGGTAGTAGAAACAACAACAACACAGCAACAGTAGCAATAGTAAGAACGGTAGTAGAAACAACAACAACACAGCAACAAGCAATAGTAAGAACGGTAGTAGAAACACAACAACACAGCAACAGTAGCAATAGTAAGAACGGTAGTAGAAACAACAACAACACAGCAACAGTAGCAATAGTAAGAACGGTAGTAGAAAAACAACAACAACACAGCAACAGTAGCAATAGTAAGAACGGTAGTAGAAACAACAAACAACACAGCAACAGTAGCAATAGTAAGAACGGTAGTAGAAACAACAACAACACAGCAACAGTAGCAATAGTAAGAACGGTAGTAGAAACAACAACAACACAGCAACAGTAGCAATAGTAAGAACGGTAGTAGAAACAACAACAACAACACAGCAACAGTAGCAATAGTAAGAACGGTAGTAGAAAAACAACAACAACACAGCAACAGTAGCAATAGTAAGAACGGTAGTAGAAACAACAACAACACAGCAACAGTAGCAATAGTAAGAACGGTAGTAGAAAAACAACAACACACACAGTAACAGTAGCAATAGTAAGAACGGTAGTAGAAACAACAACAACAACACAGCAACAGTAGCAATAGTAAGAACGGTAGTAGTAGAAACAACAACAACACAGCAACAGTAGCAATAGTAAGAACGGTAGTAGAAACAACAACAACACAGCAACAGTAGCAATAGTAAGAACGGTAGTAGAAACAACAACAACACAGCAACAGTAGCAATAGTAAGAACGGTAGTAGAAACAACAAACAACACAGCAACAGTAGCAATAGTAAGAACGGTAGTAGAAACAACAACAACAACACAGCAACAGTAGCAATAGTAAGAACGGTAGTAGAAACAACAACAACACAGCAACAGTAGCAATAGTAAGAACGGTAGTAGAAACAACAACAACACAGCAACAGTAGCAATAGTAAGAACGGTAGTAGAAAACAACAACAACACAGCAACAGTAGCAATAGTAAGAACGGTAGTAGAAACAACAACAACACAGCAACAGTAGCAATAGTAAGAACGGTAGTAGAAACAACAACAACAACACAGCAACAGTAGCAATAGTAAGAACGGTAGTAGAAACAAACAACAACAACACAGCAACAGTAGCAATAGTAAGAACGGTAGTAGAAACAACAACAACACAGCAACAGTAGCAATAGTAAGAACGGTAGTAGAAACAACAACAACAACACAGCAACAGTAGCAATAGTAAGAACGGTAGTAGAAACAACAACAACACAGCAACAGTAGCAATAGTAAGAACGGTAGTAGAAACAACAACAACACAGCAACAGTAGCAATAGTAAGAACGGTAGTAGAAACAACAACAACACAGCAACAGTAGCAATAGTAAGAACGGTAGTAGAAACAACAACAACAACAGCAACAGTAGCAATAGTAAGAACGGTAGTAGAAACAACAACAACACAGCAACAGTAGCAATAGTAAGAACGGTAGTAGAAACAACAACAACACAGCAACAGTAGCAATAGTAAGAACGGTAGTAGAAACAACAACAACACAGCAACAGTAGCAATAGTAAGAACGGTAGTAGAAAGAAACAACAACAACACAGCAACAGTAGCAATAGTAAGAACGGTAGTAGAAACAACAACAACACAGCAACAGTAGCAATAGTAAGAACGGTAGTAGAAGAAACAACAACAACACAGCAACAGTAGCAATAGTAAGAACGGTAGTAGAAACAACAACAACACAGCAACAGTAGCAATAGTAAGAACGGTAGTAGAAACAACAACAACAACACAGCAACAGTAGCAATAGTAAGAACGGTAGTAGAAACAACAACAACACAGCAACAGTAGCAATAGTAAGAACGGTAGTAGAAACAACAACAACACAGCAACAGTAGCAATAGTAAGAACGGTAGTAAAAACAACAACAACACAGCAACAGTAGCAATAGTAAGAACGGTAGTAGAAACAACAAAACAACACAGCAACAGTAGCAATAGTAAGAACGGTAGTAGAAACAACAACAACACAGCAACAGTAGCAATAGTAAGAACGGTAGTAGAAAAACAACAACAACACAGCAACAGTAGCAATAGTAAGAACGGTAGTAGAAACAACAACAACACAGCAACAGTAGCAATAGTAAGAACGGTAGTAGAAACAACAACAACACAGCAACAGTAGCAATAGTAAGAACGGTAGTAGAAAAACAACAACAACACAGCAACAGTAGCAATAGTAAGAACGGTAGTAGAAAAACAACAACAACACAGCAACAGTAGCAATAGTAAGAACGGTAGTAGAAACAACAACAACACAGCAACAGTAGCAATAGTAAGAACGGTAGTAGAAAACAACAACAACACACAGCAACAGTAGCAATAGTAAGAACGGTAGTAGAAACAACAACAACAACACAGCAACAGTAGCAATAGTAAGAACGGTAGTAGAAACAACAACAACAACACAGCAACAGTAGCAATAGTAAGAACGGTAGTAGAAACAACAACAACACAGCAACAGTAGCAATAGTAAGAACGGTAGTAGAAACAACAACAACACAGCAACAGTAGCAATAGTAAGAACGGTAGTAGAAACAACAACAACACAGCAACAGTAGCAATAGTAAGAACGGTAGTAGAAAAACAACAACAACACAGCAACAGTAGCAATAGTAAGAACGGTAGTAGAAACAACAACAACACAGCAACAGTAGCAATAGTAAGAACGGTAGTAGAAACAACAACAACACAGCAACAGTAGCAATAGTAAGAACGGTAGTAGAAAAACAACAACAACACAGCAACAGTAGCAATAGTAAGAACGGTAGTAGAAACAACAACAACACAGCAACAGTAGCAATAGTAAGAACGGTAGTAGAAACAACAACAACAACACAGCAACAGTAGCAATAGTAAGAACGGTAGTAGAAACAACAACAACACAGCAACAGTAGCAATAGTAAGAACGGTAGTAGAAACAACAACAACACAGCAACAGTAGCAATAGTAAGAACGGTAGTAGAAAGAAACAACAACAACACAGCAACAGTAGCAATAGTAAGAACGGTAGTAGAAACAACAACAACACAGCAACAGTAGCAATAGTAAGAACGGTAGTAGAAACAACAACAACACAGCAACAGTAGCAATAGTAAGAACGGTAGTAGAAACAACAACAACACAGCAACAGTAGCAATAGTAAGAACGGTAGTAGAAACAACAACAACAACACAGCAACAGTAGCAATAGTAAGAACGGTAGTAGAAAACAACAACAACACAGCAACAGTAGCAATAGTAAGAACGGTAGTAGAAACAACAACAACACAGCAACAGTAGCAATAGTAAGAACGGTAGTAGAAACAACAACAACACAGCAACAGTAGCAATAGTAAGAACGGTAGTAAAAACAACAAACAACACAGCAACAGTAGCAATAGTAAGAACGGTAGTAGAAAGAAACAACAACAACACAGCAACAGTAGCAATAGTAAGAACGGTAGTAGAAACAACAACAACACAGCAACAGTAGCAATAGTAAGAACGGTAGTAGAAACAACAACAACACAGCAACAGTAGCAATAGTAAGAACGGTAGTAGAAACAACAACAACACAGCAACAGTAGCAATAGTAAGAACGGTAGTAGAAACAACAACAACACAGCAACAGTAGCAATAGTAAGAACGGTAGTAGAAACAACAACAACACAGCAACAGTAGCAATAGTAAGAACGGTAGTAGAAACAACAACAACACAGCAACAGTAGCAATAGTAAGAACGGTAGTAGAAACAACAACAACAACACAGCAACAGTAGCAATAGTAAGAACGGTAGTAGAAAAACAACAACAACACAGCAACAGTAGCAATAGTAAGAACGGTAGTAGAAAAACAACAACAACACAGCAACAGTAGCAATAGTAAGAACGGTAGTAGAAACAACAACAAACACAGCAACAGTAGCAATAGTAAGAACGGTAGTAGAAACAACAACAACACAGCAACAGTAGCAATAGTAAGAACGGTAGTAGAAACAACAACAACACAGCAACAGTAGCAATAGTAAGAACGGTAGTAGAAACAACAACAACACAGCAACAGTAGCAATAGTAAGAACGGTAGTAGAAACAACAACAACACAGCAACAGTAGCAATAGTAAGAACGGTAGTAGAAACAACAACAACACAGCAACAGTAGCAATAGTAAGAACGGTAGTAGAAACAACAACAACACAGCAACAGTAGCAATAGTAAGAACGGTAGTAGACAACAACAACAACACAGCAACAGTAGCAATAGTAAGAACGGTAGTAGAAACAACAACAACACAGCAACAGTAGCAATAGTAAGAACGGTAGTAGAAACAACAACAACACAGCAACAGTAGCAATAGTAAGAACGGTAGTAGAAACAACAACAACACAGCAACAGTAGCAATAGTAAGAACGGTAGTAGAAACAACAACAACACAGCAACAGTAGCAATAGTAAGAACGGTAGTAGAAAAACAACAACAACACAGCAACAGTAGCAATAGTAAGAACGGTAGTAGAAACAACAACAACACAGCAACAGTAGCAATAGTAAGAACGGTAGTAGAAACAACAACAACACAGCAACAGTAGCAATAGTAAGAACGGTAGTAGAAACAACAACAACACAGCAACAGTAGCAATAGTAAGAACGGTAGTAGAAACAAACAACAACACAGCAACAGTAGCAATAGTAAGAACGGTAGTAGAAACAACAACAACACAGCAACAGTAGCAATAGTAAGAACGGTAGTAGAAACAACACAACAACACAGCAACAGTAGCAATAGTAAGAACGGTAGTAGAAACAACAACAACACAGCAACAGTAGCAATAGTAAGAACGGTAGTAGAAGAAACAACAACAACACAGCAACAGTAGCAATAGTAAGAACGGTAGTAGAAACAACAACAACAACAACACAGCAACAGTAGCAATAGTAAGAACGGTAGTAGAAACAACAACAACACAGCAACAGTAGCAATAGTAAGAACGGTAGTAGAAACAACAACAACACAGCAACAGTAGCAATAGTAAGAACGGTAGTAGAAAACAACAACAACACAGCAACAGTAGCAATAGTAAGAACGGTAGTAGAAACAACAACAACACAGCAACAGTAGCAATAGTAAGAACGGTAGTAGAAAAACAACAACAACACAGCAACAGTAGCAATAGTAAGAACGGTAGTAGAAACAACAACAACACAGCAACAGTAGCAATAGTAAGAACGGTAGTAGAAAAACAACAACAACACAGCAACAGTAGCAATAGTAAGAACGGTAGTAGAAACAACAACAACACAGCAACAGTAGCAATAGTAAGAACGGTAGTAGAAACAACAACAACACAGCAACAGTAGCAATAGTAAGAACGGTAGTAGAAACAACAACAACACAGCAACAGTAGCAATAGTAAGAACGGTAGTAGAAACAACAACAACACAGCAACAGTAGCAATAGTAAGAACGGTAGTAGAAACAACAACAACACAGCAACAGTAGCAATAGTAAGAACGGTAGTAGAAAACAACAACAACACAGCAACAGTAGCAATAGTAAGAACGGTAGTAGAAACAACAACAACACAGCAACAGTAGCAATAGTAAGAACGGTAGTAGAAACAACAACAACACAGCAACAGTAGCAATAGTAAGAACGGTAGTAGAAACAACAACAACAACACAGCAACAGTAGCAATAGTAAGAACGGTAGTAGAAACAACAACAACACAGCAACAGTAGCAATAGTAAGAACGGTAGTAGAAACAACAACAACACAGCAACAGTAGCAATAGTAAGAACGGTAGTAGAAACAACAACAACACAGCAACAGTAGCAATAGTAAGAACGGTAGTAGAAACAACAACAACAACACAGCAACAGTAGCAATAGTAAGAACGGTAGTAGAAAAACAACAACAACACAGCAACAGTAGCAATAGTAAGAACGGTAGTAGAAGAAACAACAACAACACAGCAACAGTAGCAATAGTAAGAACGGTAGTAGAAACAACAATAACACAGCAACAGTAGCAATAGTAAGAACGGTAGTAGAAACAACAACAACACAGCAACAGTAGCAATAGTAAGAACGGTAGTAGAAACAACAACAACACAGCAACAGTAGCAATAGTAAGAACGGTAGTAGAAACAACAACAACACAGCAACAGTAGCAATAGTAAGAACGGTAGTAGAAACAAACAACAACACAGCAACAGTAGCAATAGTAAGAACGGTAGTAGAAACAACAACAACACAGCAACAGTAGCAATAGTAAGAACGGTAGTAGAAACAACAACAACAACACAGCAACAGTAGCAATAGTAAGAACGGTAGTAGAAACAACAACAACACAGCAACAGTAGCAATAGTAAGAACGGTAGTAGAAACAACAACAACACAGCAACAGTAGCAATAGTAAGAACGGTAGTAGAAACAACAACAACACAGCAACAGTAGCAATAGTAAGAACGGTAGTAGAAACAACAACAACAACACAGCAACAGTAGCAATAGTAAGAACGGTAGTAGAAAAACAACAACAACACAGCAACAGTAGCAATAGTAAGAACGGTAGTAGAAACAACAACAACACAGCAACAGTAGCAATAGTAAGAACGGTAGTAGAAACAACAACAACACAGCAACAGTAGCAATAGTAAGAACGGTAGTAGAAACAACAACAACACAGCAACAGTAGCAATAGTAAGAACGGTAGTAGAAACAACAACAACACAGCAACAGTAGCAATAGTAAGAACGGTAGTAGAAACAACAACAACACAGCAACAGTAGCAATAGTAAGAACGGTAGTAGAAAAAACAACAACAACACAGCAACAGTAGCAATAGTAAGAACGGTAGTAGAAACAACAACAACACAGCAACAGTAGCAATAGTAAGAACGGTAGTAGAAACAACAACAAACACAGCAACAGTAGCAATAGTAAGAACGGTAGTAGAAAAACAACAACAACACAGCAACAGTAGCAATAGTAAGAACGGTAGTAGAAACAACAACAACACAGCAACAGTAGCAATAGTAAGAACGGTAGTAGAAACAACAACAACACAGCAACAGTAGCAATAGTAAGAACGGTAGTAGAAACAAACAACAACACAGCAACAGTAGCAATAGTAAGAACGGTAGTAGAAACAACAACAACACAGCAACAGTAGCAATAGTAAGAACGGTAGTAGAAACAACAACAACACAGCAACAGTAGCAATAGTAAGAACGGTAGTAGAAACAACAACAACACAGCAACAGTAGCAATAGTAAGAACGGTAGTAGAAACAACAACAACACAGCAACAGTAGCAATAGTAAGAACGGTAGTAGAAACAACAACAACACAGCAACAGTAGCAATAGTAAGAACGGTAGTAGAAACAACAACAACACAGCAACAGTAGCAATAGTAAGAACGGTAGTAGAAACAACAACAACACAGCAACAGTAGCAATAGTAAGAACGGTAGTAGAAACAACAACAACACAGCAACAGTAGCAATAGTAAGAACGGTAGTAGAAAAAAACAACAACAACAACACAGCAACAGTAGCAATAGTAAGAACGGTAGTAGAAACAACAACAACACAGCAACAGTAGCAATAGTAAGAACGGTAGTAGAAACAACAACAACACAGCAACAGTAGCAATAGTAAGAACGGTAGTAGAAACAACAACAACAACACAGCAACAGTAGCAATAGTAAGAACGGTAGTAGAAACAACAACAACAACACAGCAACAGTAGCAATAGTAAGAACGGTAGTAGAAACAACAACAACACAGCAACAGTAGCAATAGTAAGAACGGTAGTAGAAACAACAACAACACAGCAACAGTAGCAATAGTAAGAACGGTAGTAGAAACAACAAACAACAACACAGCAACAGTAGCAATAGTAAGAACGGTAGTAGGTAGTAGAAACAACAACAACACAGCAACAGTAGCAATAGTAAGAACGGTAGTAGAAACAACAACAACACAGCAACAGTAGCAATAGTAAGAACGGTAGTAGAAACAACAACAACACAGCAACAGTAGCAATAGTAAGAACGGTAGTAGAAACAACAACAACAACACAGCAACAGTAGCAATAGTAAGAACGGTAGTAGAAACAACAACAACACAGCAACAGTAGCAATAGTAAGAACGGTAGTAGAAACAACAACAACACAGCAACAGTAGCAATAGTAAGAACGGTAGTAGAAACAACAAACAACACAGCAACAGTAGCAATAGTAAGAACGGTAGTAGAAACAACAACAACACAGCAACAGTAGCAATAGTAAGAACGGTAGTAGAAAAACAACAACAACACAGCAACAGTAGCAATAGTAAGAACGGTAGTAGAAACAACAACAACACAGCAACAGTAGCAATAGTAAGAACGGTAGTAGAAACAACAACAACACAGCAACAGTAGCAATAGTAAGAACGGTAGTAGAAAAACAACAACAACACAGCAACAGTAGCAATAGTAAGAACGGTAGTAGAAACAACAACAACACAGCAACAGTAGCAATAGTAAGAACGGTAGTAGAAAAACAACAACAACACAGCAACAGTAGCAATAGTAAGAACGGTAGTAGAAACAACAACAACACAGCAACAGTAGCAATAGTAAGAACGGTAGTAGAAACAACAAACAACACAGCAACAGTAGCAATAGTAAGAACGGTAGTAGAAAAACAACAACAACACAGCAACAGTAGCAATAGTAAGAACGGTAGTAGAAACAACAACAACACAGCAACAGTAGCAATAGTAAGAACGGTAGTAGAAACAACAACAACACAGCAACAGTAGCAATAGTAAGAACGGTAGTAGAAACAACAACAACACAGCAACAGTAGCAATAGTAAGAACGGTAGTAGAAAACAACAACAACACAGCAACAGTAGCAATAGTAAGAACGGTAGTAGAAACAACAACAACACAGCAACAGTAGCAATAGTAAGAACGGTAGTAGAAACAACAACAACACAGCAACAGTAGCAATAGTAAGAACGGTAGTAGAAACAACAACAACAACACAGCAACAGTAGCAATAGTAAGAACGGTAGTAGAAACAACAACAACAACAACAACACAGCAACAGTAGCAATAGTAAGAACGGTAGTAGAAACAACAACAACACAACACAACAGTAGCAATAGTAAGAACGGTAGTAGAAACAACAACAACACAGCAACAGTAGCAATAGTAAGAACGGTAGTAGAAAAACAACAACAACACAGCAACAGTAGCAATAGTAAGAACGGTAGTAGAAACAACAACAACAACACAGCAACAGTAGCAATAGTAAGAACGGTAGTAGAAACAACAACAACAACACAGCAACAGTAGCAATAGTAAGAACGGTAGTAGAAAAACAACAACAACACAGCAACAGTAGCAATAGTAAGAACGGTAGTAGAAACAACAACAACACAGCAACAGTAGCAATAGTAAGAACGGTAGTAGAAACAACAACAACAACACAGCAACAGTAGCAATAGTAAGAACGGTAGTAGAAACAACAACAACACAGCAACAGTAGCAATAGTAAGAACGGTAGTAGAAACAACAACAACAACACAGCAACAGTAGCAATAGTAAGAACGGTAGTAGAAAGAAACAACAACAACACAGCAACAGTAGCAATAGTAAGAACGGTAGTAGAAAACAACAACAACACAGCAACAGTAGCAATAGTAAGAACGGTAGTAGAAACACAACAACAACACAGCAACAGTAGCAATAGTAAGAACGGTAGTAGAAACAACAACAACACAGCAACAGTAGCAATAGTAAGAACGGTAGTAGAAACAACAACAACAACACAGCAACAGTAGCAATAGTAAGAACGGTAGTAGAAACAACAACAACACAGCAACAGTAGCAATAGTAAGAACGGTAGTAGAAACAACAACAACACAGCAACAGTAGCAATAGTAAGAACGGTAGTACAAAACAACAACAACACAGCAACAGTAGCAATAGTAAGAACGGTAGTAGAAACAACAACAACACAGCAACAGTAGCAATAGTAAGAACGGTAGTAGAAACAACAACAACACAGCAACAGTAGCAATAGTAAGAACGGTAGTAGAAACAACAACAACACAGCAACAGTAGCAATAGTAAGAACGGTAGTAGAAAAACAACAACAACACAGCAACAGTAGCAATAGTAAGAACGGTAGTAGAAACAACAACAACACAGCAACAGTAGCAATAGTAAGAACGGTAGTAGAAAAACAACAACAACAACACAGCAACAGTAGCAATAGTAAGAACGGTAGTAGAAACAACAACAACACAGCAACAGTAGCAATAGTAAGAACGGTAGTAGAAACAACAACAACACAGCAACAGTAGCAATAGTAAGAACGGTAGTAGAAACAACAACAACAACACAGCAACAGTAGCAATAGTAAGAACGGTAGTAGAAACAACAACAACACAGCAACAGTAGCAATAGTAAGAACGGTAGTAGAAACAACAACAACACAGCAACAGTAGCAATAGTAAGAACGGTAGTAGAAAAACAACAACAACACAGCAACAGTAGCAATAGTAAGAACGGTAGTAGAAACAACAACAACACAGCAACAGTAGCAATAGTAAGAACGGTAGTAGAAACAACAACAACACAGCAACAGTAGCAATAGTAAGAACGGTAGTAGAAACAACAACAACACAGCAACAGTAGCAATAGTAAGAACGGTAGTAGAAACAACAACAACACAGCAACAGTAGCAATAGTAAGAACGGTAGTAGAAACAACAACAACACAGCAACAGTAGCAATAGTAAGAACGGTAGTAGAAAACAACAACAACACAGCAACAGTAGCAATAGTAAGAACGGTAGTAGTAAAACAACAACAACACAGCAACAGTAGCAATAGTAAGAACGGTAGTAGAAAAACAACAACAACAACACAGCAACAGTAGCAATAGTAAGAACGGTAGTAGAAACAACAACAACACAGCAACAGTAGCAATAGTAAGAACGGTAGTAGAAACAACAACAACAACGACAACACAGCAACAGTAGCAATAGTAAGAACGGTAGTAGAAACAACAACAACACAGCAACAGTAGCAATAGTAAGAACGGTAGTAGAAACAACAACAACACAGCAACAGTAGCAATAGTAAGAACGGTAGTAGAAACAACAACAACACAGCAACAGTAGCAATAGTAAGAACGGTAGTAGAAACAACAACAACACAGCAACAGTAGCAATAGTAAGAACGGTAGTAGAAACAACAACAACACAGCAACAGTAGCAATAGTAAGAACGGTAGTAGAAACAACAACAACAACACACACAGCAACAGTAGCAATAGTAAGAACGGTAGTAGAAACAACAACAACACAGCAACAGTAGCAATAGTAAGAACGGTAGTAGAAACAACAACAACACAGCAACAGTAGCAATAGTAAGAACGGTAGTAGAAACAACAACAACACAGCAACAGTAGCAATAGTAAGAACGGTAGTAGAAACAACAACAACAACAACAACAGTAGCAATAGTAAGAACGGTAGTAGAAACAACAACAACACAGCAACAGTAGCAATAGTAAGAACGGTAGTAGAAACAACAACAACACAGCAACAGTAGCAATAGTAAGAACGGTAGTAGAAACAACAAACAACACAGCAACAGTAGCAATAGTAAGAACGGTAGTAGAAAAACAACAACAACACAGCAACAGTAGCAATAGTAAGAACGGTAGTAGAAAAACAACAACAACACAGCAACAGTAGCAATAGTAAGAACGGTAGTAGAAACAACAACAACACAGCAACAGTAGCAATAGTAAGAACGGTAGTAGAAACAACAACAACACAGCAACAGTAGCAATAGTAAGAACGGTAGTAGAAACAACAACAACAAACAACACAGCAACAGTAGCAATAGTAAGAACGGTAGTAGAAACAAACAACAACAACAAACACAGCAACAGTAGCAATAGTAAGAACGGTAGTAGAAACAACAACAACACAGCAACAGTAGCAATAGTAAGAACGGTAGTAGAAACAACAACAACACAGCAACAGTAGCAATAGTAAGAACGGTAGTAGAAACAACAACAACAACACAGCAACAGTAGCAATAGTAAGAACGGTAGTAGAACAACAACAACAACACAGCAACAGTAGCAATAGTAAGAACGGTAGTAGAAACAACAACAACACAGCAACAGTAGCAATAGTAAGAACGGTAGTAGAAACAACAACAACACAGCAACAGTAGCAATAGTAAGAACGGTAGTAGAAACAACAACAACACAGCAACAGTAGCAATAGTAAGAACGGTAGTAGAAACAACAACAACACAGCAACAGTAGCAATAGTAAGAACGGTAGTAGAAAGAAACAACAACAACACAGCAACAGTAGCAATAGTAAGAACGGTAGTAGAAACAACAACAACACAGCAACAGTAGCAATAGTAAGAACGGTAGTAGAAACAACAACAACACAGCAACAGTAGCAATAGTAAGAACGGTAGTAGAAAAACAACAACAACACAGCAACAGTAGCAATAGTAAGAACGGTAGTAGAAACAACAACAACACAGCAACAGTAGCAATAGTAAGAACGGTAGTAGAAACAACAACAACACAGCAACAGTAGCAATAGTAAGAACGGTAGTAGAAACAACAACAACACAGCAACAGTAGCAATAGTAAGAACGGTAGTAGAAACAACAACAACACAGCAACAGTAGCAATAGTAAGAACGGTAGTAGAAACAACAACAACACAGCAACAGTAGCAATAGTAAGAACGGTAGTAGAAAACAACAACAACACAGCAACAGTAGCAATAGTAAGAACGGTAGTAGAAACAACAACAACAACACAGCAACAGTAGCAATAGTAAGAACGGTAGTAGAAACAACAACAACACAGCAACAGTAGCAATAGTAAGAACGGTAGTAGAAACAACAACAACACAGCAACAGTAGCAATAGTAAGAACGGTAGTAGAAACAACAACAACACAGCAACAGTAGCAATAGTAAGAACGGTAGTAGAAAACAACAACAACACAGTAACAGTAGCAATAGTAAGAACGGTAGTAGTAAAAACAACAACAACACAGCAACAGTAGCAATAGTAAGAACGGTAGTAGAAACAACAACAACACAGCAACAGTAGCAATAGTAAGAACGGTAGTAGAAAAAACAACAACAACACAGCAACAGTAGCAATAGTAAGAACGGTAGTAGAAACAACAACAACACAGCAACAGTAGCAATAGTAAGAACGGTAGTAGAAACAACAACAACAACACAGCAACAGTAGCAATAGTAAGAACGGTAGTAGAAACAACAACAACACAGCAACAGTAGCAATAGTAAGAACGGTAGTAGAAACAACAACAACACAGCAACAGTAGCAATAGTAAGAACGGTAGTAGAAACAACAACAACACAGCAACAGTAGCAATAGTAAGAACGGTAGTAGAAACAACAACAACAACACAGCAACAGTAGCAATAGTAAGAACGGTAGTAGAAACAACAACAACACAGCAACAGTAGCAATAGTAAGAACGGTAGTAGAACAAACAACAACAACACAGCAACAGTAGCAATAGTAAGAACGGTAGTAGAAAAACAACAACAACACAGCAACAGTAGCAATAGTAAGAACGGTAGTAGAAACAACAACAACAACACAGCAACAGTAGCAATAGTAAGAACGGTAGTAGAAACAACAACAACACAGCAACAGTAGCAATAGTAAGAACGGTAGTAGAAACAACAACAACACAGCAACAGTAGCAATAGTAAGAACGGTAGTAGAAACACAACAACAACACAGCAACAGTAGCAATAGTAAGAACGGTAGTAGAAACAACAACAACACAGCAACAGTAGCAATAGTAAGAACGGTAGTAGAAACAACAACAACGACAACAAAGAAACAACAAAATCAAACAAGAATAGTTGTTTGTTTCTCGGGTCTACAGTTTGAGATCAAACTGTGTGTTTCCTTGTGTTACTTTTAGTTTATAACTCAAACTATATTTTTACAGCACAAGCACAACGACTCCAAAAAGATCAACAGAAACTACGAACACTAAGGAAGTTGCAGGGAAAATCTCAGTTACAGACACACCAGATAGCGAACTGAAATCCAACAAATCAAAACACCACAAAACAAGCCCCATTCCAGAAAGTATGAACACGAGTGGTGCCGCCAATGTCTTCGTGGCTGATACCCCCGCTAAAAACACTTCTAAGCAAACTATATGTTCTTTTTTCATAAACAACACGAAAAGCAAAGATGTTGTTCCCGACAGTTTGAAGTTTGATGTGAGTAGAAGTGAACTTGAGTCTGAAACATCCTGTAAAGAGGTTGATAAACTGTCTTCACACACCGCCAGTTCAGAAAGAAGTGACAAGAAAGATGGAGCAAATCCTGATAGTATGAGACTCAATCTAAGTGAAAGTGAACTTGAGTCGGAAACATCTTCTAAAGACACTGATAAACGTCAAGTATGTCCTCCGACTACAACTTCGAAGAGAGATGAGAATAAAGAAGGGATAATTGTTGACAGCTTCAATGTACCTGACACAAACCCTTTCGACAATGTGAAAGTTCTTGACAGAAATAAATCATCCAACGAACAAGATGCTGTTCCTGACAGTATGGACTTGGACGAGAGTTATACAGGAATTGCCACAAGCAGAAATAGCTCACAAACATCTGGAAAAGGAGTGGAAGAAATATCTGCACAGATGGCGTCCAAGAGAAGGAGGATGACAGAAGATACTGAACCCGATAAAGCATTACCAATTAAAAGAATGAAGAACGAGTTGAGTTCTAGGCGTGACTTTGGATCAGAAGAAGACAGTTCAACAAATGGAGTGCAGCAGAATGGACGGGACGTCAAGGAGGACCATATGAAGGGAGTAGAGGTGACCAGTCAAGGTGATGGTGGGACTAACAAAGGTAGTGACGAGCAGTACGAGGTTTCCTCTAGAGCAGCAATTAGAAATACAGTACCTGATGGATTCCTGTCTGCAAGGGTACATAGAAAGGTAAGAGCAATGATCAGTAGTATCGATATGACAGTTGATCCTGTATATCAGTTGATCCTGTATATCAGTTGATCCTGTATATCAGTTGATCCTGTATATCAGTTGATCCTGTATATCAGTTGATCCTGTATATCAGTTGATCCTGTATATCAGTTGATCCTGTATATCAGTTGATCCTGTATATCAGTTGATCCTGTATATCAGTTGATCCTGTATATCATTGCCGACCGTTTCCGCTGATTTTAATAATATAACTCAAGCAGTCGCCATCTTGAACACGAACAGGACGCTTAAAATGATGTAGCTTTATGGCAGGTCTTGATGTTCCCCATCCATACACACTGGCATGGTGCGTTCCGTTAGTCGTTTTCGTATGAGTGGGAAACTTACAGTACGGAGTTACGGTCACGGTATGGAATGGAAGACATTGTATTCAACCAATCACAGCGCGCAAAATCATTTCTCAACCAATCAAAATGCTTGGGTACCGCACGATGATGGCGTGATACGGTCACCGCACGGCACGAACCGTACCGTAACTACTTCCCACTCATACGAAAACGGCTCTATTAGAATCAGAGGACAGAACGGTCTGTCTGGTCAATGGAAAACGCTCTTAGTCCCAGGTTTATTACTCCTATATTTTGTTACAATATCCTGCTACTTTGCCTGCTTCCCAGTCCATAATACCACAATATACAAATATCCTTGTACTTAGGAAAACCTTCGAGAAATCAAGAAGCCACTCAAAGCAGAAAATGGCGATGAAGATACCGAGTTCCACGAAGATGATTTACCAAGGAATTTAGTTGTCGTAGATGTGGTTTCACTTGTTGTGCGTAAACCCCGAGGGAAGAAAACTGCAATTCCGTCTCAAGTTGTTGGGAAAAACTTTAAGAAATTCAAGAAAGTAAGGAATACAAGAAGTTTGCTCGGTATATCGAGGGTTTTCACAGTAGCCATCTTGTGGGTCGGGAACAATGACATTTCATTTCCCTGTTTCGACCCACAGCTGGCTGACATGAAAATTCTCTGTTGCAAGCCCTACTTTCACGAGCGCAAACGTTGCGATGAGTAGTAGAGATGGACGTACTAATGATGGCGATGAGTAGTAGAGATGGACGTACTAATGATGGCGATGAGTAGTAGAGATGGACGTACTAATGATGGCGATGAGTAGTAGAGAGTAGTAGAGATGGGACGTACTAATGATGGCGATGAGTAGTAGAGATGGACGTACTAATGATGGCGATGAGTAGTAGAGATGGACGTACTAATGATGGCGATGAGTAGTAGAATTATACGTACTAATGATGGCGATGAGTAGTAGAGATGGACGTACTAATGATGGCGATGAGTAGTAGAGATGGACGTACTAATGATGGCGATGAGTAGTAGAGATGGACGTACTAATGATGGCGATGAGTAGTAGAGATGGACGTACTAATGATGGCGATGAGTAGTAGACGTACGTACGTACTAATGATGGCGATGAGTAGTAGAGATGGACGTACTAATGATGGCGATGAGTAGTAGATGGCGATGGACGTACTAATGATGGCGATGAGTAGTAGAGATGGACGTACTAATGAATGATGGCGATGAGTAGTAGAGATGGACGTACTAATGATGGCGATGAGTAGTAGAGATGGACGTACTAATGATGGCGATGAGTAGTAGAGATGGACGTACTAATGATGGCGATGAGTAGTGATGGACGTACTAATGATGATGAGTAGTAGAGATGGACGTACTAATGATGGCGATGAGTAGTAGAGATGGACGTACTAATGATGGCGATGAGTAGTAGAGATGGACGTACTAATGATGGCGATGAGTAGTAGAGATGGACGTACTAATGATGGCGATGAGTAGTAGAGATGGACGTACTAATGATGGCGATGAGTGAGTAGTAGAGATGGACGTACTAATGATGGCGATGAGATGGCGATAGTAGTAGAGATGGACGTACTAATGATGGCGATGAGTAGTAGAGATGGACGTACTAATGATGGCGATGAGTAGTAGAGATGGACGTACGTACTAATGATGGCGATGAGTAGTAGAGATGGACGTACTAATGATGGCGATGAGTAGTAGAGATGGACGTACTAATGATGGCGATGAGTAGTAGAGATGGACGTACGTAATGATGGCGATGAGTAGTAGTAGATGATGGCGATGAGTAGTAGAGATGGACGTACTAATGATGGCGATGAGTAGTAGAGATGGACGTACTAATGATGGCGATGAGAAGTAGAGATGGACGTAGTAATGATGGCGATGAGTAGTAGAGATGGACGTACTAATGATGGCGATGAGTAGTAGAGATGGACGTACTAATGATGGCGATGAGAGTAGTAGAATTATACGTACTAATGATGGCGATGAGTAGTAGAGATGGGACGTACTAATGATGGCGATGAGTAGTAGAGATGGACGTACTATGATGATGGCGATGAGTAGTAGAGATGGACGTACTAATGATGGCGATGAGTAGTAGAGATGGACGTACTAATGATGGCGATGAGTAGTAGAGATGGACGTACTAATGATGGCGATGAGTAGTAGAGATGCACGTACTAATGATGGCGATGAGAGTAGTAGAGATGGACGTACTAATGATGGCGATGAGTAGTAGAATTATACGTACTAATGATGGCGATGAGCAGTAGAGATGGACGTACTAATGATGGCGATGAGTAGTAGAGATGGACGTACTAATGATTGATGGCGATGAGTAGTAGAGATGGACGTATTAATGATGGCGATGAGTAGTAGAGATGGACGTACTAATGATGATGGCGATGAGTGAGTAGTAGAGATGGACGTACTAATGATGGCGATGAGTAGTAGAGATGGACGTACTAATGATGGCGATGAGTAGTAGAGATGGACGTACTAATGATGGCGATGAGTAGTAGAGATGGACGTACTAATGATGGCGATGAGTAGTAGAGATGGACGTACTAATGATGGCGATGAGTAGTAGAGATGGACGTACTATGATGATGGCGATGAGTAGTGAGTAGTAGAGATGGACGTACTAATGATGGCGATGAGTAGTAGAGATGGACGTACTAATGATGGCGATGAGTAGTAGAGATGGACGTACTAATGATGGCGATGAGTAGTAGAGATGGACGTACTAATGATGGCGATGAGTAGTAGAGATGGACGTACTAATGATGGCGATGAGTAGTAGAGATGGACGTACTAATGATGGCGATGATGGCGATGAGTAGTAGAGATGGACGTACTAATGATGGCGATGAGTAGTAGAGATGGACGATGATGGCGATGAGTACTAATGGACGTACTAATGATGCGCGATGAGTAGTAGAGATGGACGTACTAATGATGGCGATGAGTAGTAGAGATGGACGTACTAATGATTGATGGCGATGAGTAGTAGAGATAGGATGACGTACTAATGATGGCGATGAGTAGTAGAGATCATGGATGATGGCAGTATTTGATTGACGGTGATGATGGACGATGTAGTAGATGATACTAATGGCGATGAGTAGTAGAGATGATGGCATGATGGATGATGAGTAGTAGAGATGGTGATGGATGGTGGCATTTTGATGATAGATGATGATGAGTGATAGATGGACGGCACTTTGGATGGTGATGAGTGATAGATGGGTGAGTAGTAGGTGATGATGGCGATGAGTAGTAGTGACATTAATGATGATGGTGATGGTGGCATTTGATGATAGATGACGTACTAATGATGGCATTTGAGTGGTGGTGATGGATGACGTGGACGTACTAATGATGGCGATGAGTAGTGAGAGATGGTGGTGGTGGCATTTGATGATAGATGATGCTGATGATGGAGGCGGCATTTGATTATAGATGATGGTGGCATTTGGTTGGTGGTGATGGATGATAGAGGTGGTGATGGTGATGGCATTGATGATGATAAGTGGTGGTGATGGCTTGGGGATGGTACTGGATAATGATGCTGATAGTGGTAGTGGTGTATTTGATTTCGGACGATGCTGATGGTGATATTTTGTGATGATAATGGATGATGCTGTTGACGATAAAGGTGGCGGTGGTGGTGGTATTGATGATTAATTCAGTGTTCATACGATCTTGATAAGGTTATGCATTTCACCACTTACAAAGCCCTTGAAAAGTCCTCGTTTCTTTTGACTCTACAAACCATGGATTATGGACGATGCTGGTTATGTTGTTGGTTACGATAAAGATGACGATGGCGGTGGTGGTAATGATGAATATGATTATACCGACGATGATGACAGCAATGACACAACCCGCACTATCACAACGCGTATATCTCCGTCCATATTTCATAAATCGAAAGAAGCCATCAACTCTTTATTTTCCAATTGGATATTTCTCTATTTTGCTTTCACAGCAATTGTATGCAGGGTGTGAGAGACGATTCCCTAAGATCATTGGTGGCAGTGATTTAGTAGTACATCGAGCTCTCTCTCATGTGGAACATGAAGATTGGTTTATTGAGGCCAGGGAGGTACGTATTTATCGCAGAATCGCTTTAGAATGATAGCTCATTACATTAAAGGAGAACTGTAGCCTAAATTTATCTTTCGATAAAAACAGAGAGAATCAGTTGTGTACATTCATTTTCTGAAATAATTTCCAATTGTTTCTATTTTTATGGAGAAGAAAGTTGAGTTTGAATTGTAAAAAGACATAGATTACCGCTGAAATGATCGCGGCTCACTTCAGTAATTATTCCCCATAATAGACGTCACCTATCCTAAGGGAAAGTGCGGTCACAATATATACAGCTTATTAGATGTTTTCTCGGGTATTACGGGCTGATATTTTACGAGTTGCGAATGTATTTTTCCGAGCCCGCAGGGCGAGAAAAAATGCGAGCAACGAGTAAAATGTCAGCCCGTAATACCCGAGAAAACATCTAATGAGGGATTTATTATATAACTGTGACGTAATTTTATCAGGATATTGTTTTATGAGTTTTTTGAGTTGTGAACAGGGCATTACGGATTTCTACAGGTCATTAACGCCTCATATCGGCCCTCGAAAATGACCAAATTTGGTAAAATTACGTCACAGATATATAATAAAGAGTAATTATAAGTGCATTGTATTTTCTTGTACCCGAGAGAATGTTGTGAACGGATTTTAATATTCCCCATAAACGACGTCACAAACAAAAAGATTTGAGCCGACGGTGAAAAGGCAAAATGGCGAATGATATTCCACATTGAGCGTAAATTATGTTGATATCTAAGAAAGATTTACAAAACATAATACTCAAGTAATGCTAGTACAAGAGATATTTAACTTTCTTGCGAAAATAAATTTTGTCTACAGTTGCCCTTTAAAGAAGAAATAACACCACGTTACAACACACTTCAACCACTACAGAAAAATCTGAGCCCCAGGTGGGAAACGTTGTAACGTGGGGTTATTTCTTCTTTATTCATTTATATGTATAAATACTATTTCATTATGATTGTGAACAAACGCTGCAATTGTGAAATGATTGAATTCTAGGCGAACCAAGAACAAGAAAGAAGAGACAGAATGGAAGAACAGCTATTCATGTAAGACTTTCATTTCGATGCCTTTTTGAAGTACAGGCAAGGGGGGAAGGGGATGGGAAAAGGGTGTACCTAACCTTCCCCTCTCCCTCAACTTCTCTTCCCATCCCATCATCTCTCACTCCCCTTCCCTTTCCCCTTGTCCTTCCAAGTTGCCCATCCCTCTGACCCGCCCCTCTATATTTTCCTAAATTGAGTTGAACACATTTTATTCTGATTTCGTCACAGGTCCGATGCAGGGTTACCACAAAGACGAAAACGACAAGCCAGAAAGTAGACTCACGATTCTCTTGCAGCTAAAACTTACTGAGTCGTTTGTCGAAATGCGACTCGGCTTAAACATTCGCAGTGAAGACACTTTATAGGGTGTTATTTCGACATGAGTGCAGCGATCTAGTGGAGAGACAAGACGTCTATTAAAGTCTTATCATTAAAAATATGTTGCAAATCTATTGATTTCTAATTATGTATTAGTGAGCCTTCCTCGACTAAGCTCTCGAACCCCGTGCACACACATGCGTTTGCATTTGAAATCATCGCCGGGCAAAACGACTGATAAAAATTACATTTACAGAAAACCCTGTACTTTGTTGAATACTTGTTTTTCCATGAAAACGAGAATGACATGAAAACGCTTACATATTGTAGCATATTCTAAAGGTGCCAAATAAAACATGGTCATTAATTGTCATTGTCTTTTTACTCGGGTCCTTCCGAAGGAAGCCCGAGTAATAAAATGGGCTTTCTTTTTTTGCTGCGAGCCTGAGCCTCCAGGCGAGCAGCGAAACTAATCGTGACGGAGTTCCTGTGTCATGTGTGGTCGTGTAGGATCTGGGCACTTATGTACGGTGGCCCATAGGGGACACGCTGCAAATAAGACAAGTTGCTGCAAATAAGACGAGTTGCTGCAAATAAAAAACGAGTTGCTGCAAATAAGACGAGTTGCTGCAAATAAAACAAGTTGCTGCAAATAAAACGAGTTGCTGCAAATAAAACGAGTTGCTGCAAATAAGACGAGTTACTGCAAATAAGACGAGTTGCTGCAAATAAAACGAGTCGCTGCAAATAAAACGAGTCGCTGCAAATAAAACGAGTTGCTGCAAGTAAGGTCATAAAACACTGCGCGCGCAGGGTGCGAGCGAAGACTGGGTTCGACGACTCATGCTTGGTAGCCTAGCCATCCACTTTTCCTCTCTTCGAATTATGTTTTGTACTGGATCAGTGGATGTGGAGGAAATATTACTCTCTTAGATGCAAACTTTTGTCCTTCCTGTGGGACACAAGTCAACAAAGATTCGAATAAAAGTCTTTTGGGAGCACAGAAACACCCAAGTTACGTTGAATTTAAGAAACGAAAAGAAGTTGACAGAACGTCAAAGTTCAAGAACAAGAAATCAAGGCTTGATTAATTGATATCATCGTGCAAGACGTTTATACCATACAAGTTGGAATGATGGCCTCGAGAGATGGCGATTTAAAGATTCAACGAGGTAGCAGTCTTCCTATTAAAGTGTCGCCATGTGTCAGCTATGAGACAATACATTTCTTGAAATCTGAGACAAAGAACTAATAACAACATAATTTTCAGGGATTTGGTACTTTGTAAATATAGTGAATGATGTACATTTTGTTGTACATTGTGCATGTACATATAACTTTGTTAAAGATCTAGAGTTATTTAATATTATAAGTTAAGCCTGGTTCATACTAGGTGACATAAATGCAAAATACACCTTTGCATTAGGTTTTATGTTATCATTGTGGACATCACAGCGTAATGGCATAACAGGATTAGTGACATAATATATTTTAAAGCATAACAACATAAAACATCTACATAAGTTTATATAATTATTGCTATTGTGAACCAGCTTTATTGTCCAGTTCCCCGGGGGGGGGGGGGGGGGGGTACTTGACCCATGTTTGGGTATAGGGGTGCCGCCGAGGGTTTGAAAACCTGACCCTGTTTAGGACAAAAAAAAACTAAAATACCTACCCTGTCTAGGTCAAAAAAAATCTAAACACTGTTTAGGGCAAAAAAAGTCTAAAATACCTACCCTGTCTAGGACAACACACTCTATTTTAAGACCCTGTTTAGGACAAAGGACAACATACACATGTAGTCTTCTTTTACACAATTTTAATGCGTTTTATGTTGATCGATGAGTGCTAAAGACAGGCGAAGCTCGGATCTCAGATAAATGGCTAAATACCGGATAAAACCATATTTAACGACGACAATCGTACATTTCCATACCCTGTTTAGGACAGATTCACATAAAATTATATACCCTGTTCAGGACAGAGAGGCCAAAACCATACCCTGTCCAGCGGCACGTCCCCGTATAGCCCCCCCCCCGGGCACGTGACAGTTTGTATAAACTGATGACCCTGTGAATTAGAACTGCTACATAACATCATTGATTTCATACTTTATACAGGTTGTACTTGTAATTACACATGCCACATATCAGTGTTTTATAAAAATGCCACAATTTACTATTCACAACGTGTATTTATATGAAGACATCAAATATGCCGAATGTAATCTTCTTTGATGTCTTGAATCAAGTTGAAAATGCAGCCTTCATCAGGTGCTTGTGTGGCAATACAAACAGCAGTTAGAGACTGCTCTGCACAGTTAATGCCCAATCTCTTATGCCTTGAAAGCCTGAGTCCTATTTTGACATGGATTATTAAATACCAATATGACATGGCTGTAAGCAGTCAGCTGAATGTTGTGCCCTATTCCAGTCTGTGATTTCTTTGACTCTTTGATTTTTTTAAATATTCTGTTTTTATTCAAGACTGATTATCATTCAGTAATGCATCCAGTTTTTTACTGCGTTGCTCGTCAATTACTTCTAATTCTCTTACTTTCTGGTGAATTCAAAAATAAGGTTATTAGTCAAGAGCATAAATTATGTGTGATTGGGAACTTGTGTTCATTTCTATTGTTTAATTGCTGCTATATATTTAGTACTAATTAGTGGAAATAATTACACAAATTGCTCTGGGCAAAGACAAGTATTTCATTTTGCTTGTCTTACATAATTTATGATGTATATTTGTATCAAAATTCAATATTAAAATGTTCAAATTTGTAATAGGTTAAATCTTTGAAAAAGGTCAAATGCATCTCCTTCATCAACTGCCATGTTCCACCTACTACATGTACTTTCTAAAATGTGTTCAAAATATTCATGATGCATATCATCCTCTACATCAATCTGACAATCTCCTTCAACTTCCTTTATTTTATCTTGATACTGGGATAGTACAATCCATAGAACCTAACTGTTCTGGTAAAAAATATAAAATATCTGGAACTCCACTGCACTCACTGTATCATGCCTTGACTGCCATATGTAGTGACTGTTCCAGTGATCTCTGACCTTGTCGAGTTCATTTTGAATAATCTTTGAAAAGCAAAACCATAGACATTTCATGTGAAATTCATTTCCAAGCTCTAGCACACCTGACTGAACCATATCCTTAAAAAAGTCAATCCACCAGTTAGATCAACTTCTTCTGAAAGTTGCACAACATTTTCTGTCCTATAATCAGATCGGACTATTCTTGGGCATCCGCCACAATTTTGAACATTATCCAAATACAGTGTAGATGTTATCTTGGGATTGTTGTTGGATTTTACAAGCTCCAACCAAAGTATTCTTCTGCTATATCCACAAATGCATCCGTGAATAGGGAAGCCATAAGGTTTTAGCTTATTGTAACCTAAAGAAGAAAACACAGTTTATATCATCATCATAAATGAGTTCTTTAAAAACTAAATAAGTTTTACTATAAAAAATACTAAAAATTATAATATATAAATATTGTCAAATTTGATACATAAAAATCATGGTTACAATTCCAATCTTAATACGTATACACCTATTTCAAATAACGTTGTCGCGTTCAAAGCAACAAGCGTCAAGCCAAGACCAAAGTGAATGCTGGTTATGCCGCTGACAATTATTTAAATCACAATTATTTCTATGAGGACTAATTACAAAATGTGAACATTTTCACATGTTTGTTTGCGTATCACACTTCGTTCCATAGAAAATACGTCTGATTTCAATAATTTGCCAGCACAAAACCAGCATTCACTTCGGTCTTGGCTTGACGCTTGTTGCTTTGAATGCGACAACGTTAGTTGAAATAGGTGTATACATAACAGTATGTTTCCATATGGCCTCTATGTGAGTCTGTCCTAAACAGGGTATGATGCACGATTGTCGTCATTTATAAGTATGGTTTTATCCAGTATTTAGCCATCCGAGATCCAAGACGTTTGCCAACGTGTTAAAATTATGTAAAATATAGTGTGTATTTGTACTTTGTCCTAAACAGGGTCCTAAAATATGTTGTCCTAGACCCCTATACCCAAACATGGGTCAAGTACCCCCCTTCTGTCAGGTCTGACAAACTTGAAGGGGGACTATATGTACATGTAGGATGTAAATTGTTCAAAATTTGATTGAGCGGAAACTTCACTGAAATAATCTTGAAGGGTCTTATTCACTAGTTAAAATATTTTCTCAATATTCCAGAGGGAAGTACTAATAATACTACATGTATATTTTTATGAATCTTTAGAGGTAACAGTGGCGTCAACTCAACCCAAACTCAGGGGGTTTCACTTGACTGGTGCATTACTACATGGCAATTTATTGATTATCCACAAGGTGTATAACTTTACATTAATGTATTAAGCTTAAGTCTTATATTTTTTTATTATTTTTACTGTAATCAATCATGAAAGATACTGTCTGCGCAACTACTGGAGTACTGGCTACTACAATTAACTCACCATCAATATGCCAGCAAAAACTAAGTCCACTTGAAACACAGTTCATTCGTCTAAGCCAACTCTTTGCATTCTCTTCTACTCCATTTGGATCGATTTCTTTCATTTAATAGCGTTTGAACCACGCTACGAGGAATATGCATATATGATGTTCTGAGGGGAGAGAGCGTTGCGATCCAGTTACACCATGATGTTTGTTCAGTAAACTAACAATATCTTTGTAGCGATATCCTCGGTGAAAGTACATCTTAATAAACACAGTAATATCTTTGTTGACTTGTGAGGAAGGACAAAAGTTTGCATCTAAGAGAGTAATATTTCCTCCACATCCAGTACAAAACATAGAGGAAAAGTGGATGGCTAGGCTACCAAGCATGAGTCGTCGAACCCAGTCTTCGCTCGCACCCTGCGCGCGCAGTGTTTTATGACCTTACTTGCAGCAACTCGTTTTATTTGCAGCGACTCGTTTTATTTGCAGCAACTCGTTTTATTTGCAGCAACTCGTCTTATTTGCAGCAACTCGTCTTATTTGCAGCAACTCGTTTTATTTGCAGCAACTCGTTTTTTATTTCCAGCAACTCGTCTTATTTGCAGCAACTCGTTTTTTATTTGCAGCAACTCGTCTTATTTGCAGCAACTCGTTTTTTATTTGCAGCAACTCGTCTTATTTGCAGCAACCCATCTTATTTGCAGCGTGTCCCCTATGGGCCACCGTACTTATGTGGATGCGGCGAGAGTCGAGACTGCATTTCACGGAGTTTGTGTGTTTATTTGTGGAGATGATTTTGTGAGCCACGGTACTTTTGATCAGCGCACACTCACAACACGTTCAATCGATTATATTTATACTGGTTGGAGTATCGTTTATTTTTCGCTGATTCAAGCCAGGAAAGTGTTTGTTTTCTACAAATCTATTATGTCAAATGCAACTTTATTCATTGTTGGAAGCATTCGTCAGGGTCATGAACAATTTAGTGACATTTCAAGGGGAAGACAATGTTCTTTTATGAGTTGTCAGTGCTCAGTCACGTCCAGTATCCACAATGAAGTCACGTCCAGTATCCACAATGAAGTCACATCCAGTATCCACAATGAAGTACATAAGCTTAAGTTTATACTTCTACAGTCGATCAGAGCCGGTTTACCGAAGGAGACAGCATGTACTTGAATACTTTTGAAAGACACAGTTAGTATCCCCGATGCTGTCGCTGACCTACATGTATCTACCTGATCGAGCTCGTTGGTCTTCGTCAAACCAATCCGGCCCATATGCCATTGCCATTGGCATTGAGGCAACTACTGAATCAAATTATACGATCCATCCTGATGTACTTTTATCTTCTTTCCTGATATCTGGCCAGTATTAACATTGTATATAATATACACCAAACACAATTCTCTATTTCATTGAATCCATATTTGTATTAATTACTGCATATCAGTAGAGTACAAACTATTAACAGTGTGCAACATAAATAGTGCAAAGTATTGCATGCTTTTAGTGCTGGTACATGTCTATAGCTGTCTGTCAATGACCACATTATTATAGTGTTAGCATTTGTATATAGAATCCATATTTGTATTAATTACTGCATATCAGTACAAACTTACTATACCATTTCCTCGCACTAATTATCGAAAAAATAGCTTTAGCTATAATGGGATATTTACAATTTTATCATATTTCTTTGTAAAATCCTGATGGGTCCACCGTGTTTAATAAAGTTATATTATTATCACTTTATGCAATGGTGAGAATAAAAGTGATCACTGACTGCTGAAAGTCTAGCTCTCTGTCTATGACCAGATTGTTATAGTGTTAGCATTTAAGCAACACCATACTGCATTTTTTCGCAGCACTTCACTTGCAAATGCAACGACTAGTTTTTTTTATTATTATTATTGCTGCGAGCCGTAGCGAGCAGCGAAACTAATCTTGACGGAGTTCCTGTGTCATGTGTGGTCGTGTGGGATCTGGGCACTTATGTGGATGCAACGAGAATCTCGACTGCATTTCACCAACACAGTCTCTTCCTCAAAACAATGATTATCATTAATTGTCAAATCGCCTCAAATCAACCATTATCATTGTTTTCGCTTGATCAGCGAGAGACTGGAAATGGATCGCGTCACGGCTGGCGGTAACTACTTCATGTAGGCACGAACGGCACAACCGTTCGCTTTTGCAAACGAAGCAGTCGGCTGAAGATCAAAAATTAGGAGTTTGTTCTACCTCACTGGACACTGGTTCTGCTCTATTTACATATATCACTATTAGGTAAGTTCTATTATTAATGATGCTGTTTCATGGTACGTGTATTTATATATATATAAATCTACAGAAGAAGAACCGCTATCAAAAATTCAGCAAGAAATCGGCCATAAAATAAATCAGGGGACCAGGGGACCTGTTAGAGTACATGCAGGCAATACTTTGCACTATTTAGTGCAATAGAAAACAATAGTTAGCATGTTGGAATGTAAATATTGCACGCTTTTAGTGTTTGTATAAGCTAATTGCATAATCGTTGTCGGGTCAAATCATAAATCATAGAAGCTGAGACCGCAAGGATGGATGGGAAATCAGCCACATTACATAAGCTTACAGATATATTCAGTGTTTTCGTAGTTTTTGAAGGTATGAGCTATTTAACTAAGATCCTACAAGTCTGGATAAAAAGGTTGATGATTTGACGGTGTTATGTACCGGTCAAATCGAAGCTTCAACATCGGGCTTTTGGATTTTGGGTTGTTCAAATTTTTTTTTGTTCAACTTCTCCTCCCCCGGACCAAAAAGTCGTTCAAATGCCCCACCCCAGGGTCATTTTAGGCGTTCAAATGCCCCTATACTCCCGGGACATAGCTAGTAGTCCAATCAGCACAATATAGTTTTTATTATTTTATAGACATTATCATAAAGAGAACCAAATTCATTAATAAGTAACAAATAGAAATAGAAACACCATTTCTGAAGCATTAAACGAATGTAAACTTGTATTATATAAATTCTTATGACCTGTGAAAGGTCGTTGAAGCGAAAAAGTGACTACATCGAGACGCGAACATCAAGTGATATTAGTATTATGAAATAATCGATCTCGCAATATTAAAATCTCTTTAGCTTGGCTCAATGTTGTCCCATACGCGAAAATGGCTTCTTTTGTTACTTGTCCAGTGCACGAGTTAAGCTTATATAAATATGGATAGATTTCTAAAGCCTAGTTCACACTAGTGTCGTAATTGTAATTGTATAAAGGAGCGTTAAAACCTAGTGTGAATCAAAGATTCACAAAGGTCGTTACCCTCTCTCCGGGGGTAGGAAGGGGGGGGGGGGGGGGGGGGGGAGGGGTAGGAGTAAATTGTTTATGTCGAAGCTTCGATTTGACCGGTACATTATTTGGGAGTTTTAAATTCCCAAAATTCCTTTTGGTCATAGCTTTCATGATTTTCCACCCGACAATGATTATGCAATTAGCTATATACTCTACAATGACTACATGTTGATTGCATGTTTGTCTAAATCTAATTCCCTGCTGACAGTCTCGGGTTTAAAGAATGTTTCTCCCGAAGAAGAGAAGATCTTCCTCGGGAGAAAAAGAGACTGTCGTGATCAGCAGGGAAATGTTCTAACTATTAAGATAGTTAACAACATTTATGATTTAAGTTAATAGGTAAATCAGCTAGGCAGTATAGTTGAGAAATGGAAAGGAAGAGGCCGTACAAGGTATCACCCAGTAGTTATGCAATGACTGCACTCAGTTTTAGTAATTTATTTGCTTATTGAAGCTTATTATATGCAGCATCTAGATTTAGCGGAAACCACGGAAATACGAAATACTGCAATATCCAAGATATAAAATACAAATGTATATACCCTGATTCAACATCTTTGGATATAAAATATATACAATGTACCCTGATTCAACATCTTTAGTCATTATTTAGCTCCGAGTGGTTTAGAGGTTTTCGGATGTACATTGTAGTTAGAAAAAAAGTCCTCATACTGCAAAAGAAGCCGTTTTCTCGCATCTGTGGTGACAAATGGCATTGCACTACAATAAATTTCAAATATTAACATTCTGTTTTGAGAAAAAAGCAAGAAATAAGCCGAAATTCTTGCAATCAGTAAATGTAGAATGCTTTTTGGGCACCATCTTTAACACAGGAAGACCGCCAACGAACACAGGTAGCCCAAACTTTGAAACTGAAGAAAAGCAGTTCAATAGACCACTTCACGAACCTAAGGGACCGTTCATTATTTACGCCTTAGGGAAGACTGGAGGAAAATTAGGGGGGGCTTTAAAAAAAAGCACAAAAGGAAGAGGTTTCCATGGTTTCCGCTAAATCTAGATGCCGCTTACTTGCATTTATTACTACCATTTGCAAGCAACCGTTCAGCATGATTTTTTTGTCCGTTTTTACAAGTTTCAAACGAATAGTAATATCATATAATATCTGATCGAAACGTAGACGTTTGGCATGTGAGTGTAGTGCCCCATTGAGACTGTAATACAACAGAGGAGCTCCTGACTAGATGAGTATTGGATTTTGGTAGGATCCATGGATTGTTCATTAATAGGTGTAGAAGAACTGTAAACCATGGTTGAGTGTTGCCACAAGGGGACTATATCAGTATCCCTGTGGCCTGGTTTTGTTCGATCTTCTGGAGGCATGTTGCTATTAGGCTGAAAGGGGGGATGAAAGGGGGAAATGCATAAAATAAGTATGGTTGCCAATCCATGTATAAAGCATTAACAAACTTTGCATTTGGGTCTGGTCTCCAAGATAAATGTACATAACCTTAAAGTTAATTCTTGAGGCAAATGAATCTATTTCAAATTTGCCCCAAATTTTCTGTATAATTAGCCTCAAACACCTGTGTAGATTAAGGGACCATTCAGTTGAGACATTTAAAAAATACTACCATTTTTTCACTGTTCGCAATTGTCAGATTCAGTATTATTACTAGACCCTGGAATGTGACAGGCACTAAGCCATATGTTAGATTCTATACACCATTCCCATATTCTTACAGCCATGTTATCGCATTAATATATGCTACTATAGTGGTGTTGTCAGACTGAACTCTTATATGCTTCCCTGTAATACTCTTACAAAGGGATTTTAGGCCCATGTACATGTACGCACAGAGAAACGAGCATTGACTTGTAGGGGGTCAACACTAGTTTGAACATATTAAACTATAGGATTGTACTTCTGGTGACGAAAAAAGTGCATGAACACTCAAATTTAGACCTACATGTACTTACAGTCAGTACCAAATTTAATAAAAGCTGAAGTTGGTGTCACAATAATGCACAAATTATTTTTTAAAGGTAGAAGTGCTTGCTCAATATTTTTTTGGAGATGGTCCATATTAAACTGGACGTTTGAAACTTGAAAAAAAAATGTCACACTAACCAGTTGCTTGCAAATGGTAGTATATACCCCTATTTCAAAAATCGTTGTCGCAGCCGAAGCAACAGTCAACACTCCAAGACTGCAAAGGATCTTGGTAAATTTTCTTGTAATTCATTCATTCAGAGCATGTTTTGGTTGCATACGTTTGTGACATGTTATTATGGCAAGCTGAAGTGGTAGTTCAGGTGTTAAACCGAATATTTAGGAAAATACAAGTACTACAAATGTGTTGGCGCTGGTACTAAACCCGTTGGACAAGAGCAGGCATCAAGCATTTTCATTTAAAAATGTGCCACGCTTCCAAACACTACATTCATGATAACTATTTACAATGGCCGCAACTGAATATATTAATTACGAGAAAATTTACCAAGATCCTTTGCAGTCTTGGAGTGTAGACTGTTGCGTCGACTGCGACAACGATTTTTGAAATACATGTAGGTGTATATGTTGTAGTTCAAAATGATCCCTTGGTTCAATTTAAATGGAACCAGTTCAAAATAATTTGAACCAAAAATCATTTTGAACCACAACATATACACAAGTGTTTAAGTACTCGCAGATTGTGATTTATTACTCGGGCCCTTCCGAAGGAAGCCCGAGTTATAAAATGCGTTTTTTTCGGTAGTAGTAGTAGTAGTAGTAGTAGTAGTCGTCGTAGTTTTGTTCGGCTAAAGAATGACGAAAGTATGCGACGTATTTAATCGTATCGAGTTTCAAGATTACTCAGCAGATAAGAAAAAAACAAACGACACACATAGGACTCAAGTAGATTTGAATCTTAGTTTTGAAAGCAGCTATAGATCTTCAAGCTATTAAAAGGTCAGGATTCTAGTTCATCGTTCAATGACTAGAAGTGGTAGAAGGACTAGAAGCTCGCTTAAAATATATTTAACAAAAACAAACGTGAGGGCGTTATCAGAACCATCTGACCTATGCAACCTCAAGACGTATCATTTTCAATAACTCATGATGAATGTTTATTTTATTCCACGTTTGAAAAATTCACAAGGAAAAGGAATCGTAAAAATCGTACTTCAAAACTACATCAAAGCAAACGCGAGAAAGGTCAATGTTCGAAAATCCGTGTTCTTTTCAGTACGATGACAGTTGTATGATCCTTGTCTGAGTCATACATTTATTACGCGATCTAATTTTAGAACCGCCACGTTAAGCGCTATTTAAAACAGAATTTCCACGCTCAAAACAGGTCAGTGAACGGCAAAAATACAATCGAAATCAAAACGTCCTTAGATTTTAGGGATCTATTACAGAAGAAGACGCTCAGTGACGAGGGAGACTTGTGTCGGTGACTCATAGATAAAGATCTCCGACTCTTGAAGGTACACTGTCGTACGTATTTAAACGTATTTGAGGTCACTTGAGGTCACATCTTAAATCTAACAGAAGCAGCTTTTGATTTTTAATCGATAATTCCTTTCTGATTTCGAGATAAATCGAACAAGATATTTCAATGTATAGGCAGAGACAGCAGATTGGTCGAGCTTTGTCACATCATACCGTAGTCTGAATCAATTGGATGTTTAAAAGATACGAAGTTCAACTTTCCTCTGCGATAACGAAGAAACCAAAGACGTTATCAGAACCGTCTGACCATGAATATGAACCTCAACTGGACGTTCCAAGTACATGCTACGGAAGTACGATTCCGAGATTTTTATCTATGCTCACCGACACATACATGTATATACATACAGTCTCCCTCGTCACGCAACTGTCAGTCATTGTCAGGTCCCTCCTCACGCAACTGACATTGTCCTTGTCATAAGCCCGAGTGTACGCTCATTGAGCGTCTTGTTGTTTTTAACACGAGAAAATAAAATTCATATCTTCAAGCCGCCATGTAATTTTCTTTTCAATATATAGACCAAATTTCCAATTATTATTTTTACCTAAAAGTACTGAGCCTGACGTCATTGACATCCTCACTAGTGAGGATATGGAAATCATAATTTTACGAGTGAGATATTTTCCAGTAAAACACTCATGCATAATTAATGAACAATTCCAGTCCAATCAGAAGGATGAAAATGAAAATTAACTATTTTGATAGCTGTTTAATAAACGAGCAGGAGTGTTTTATCGGGTTTAAAACTACGAGGTGAAGCCGAGTGGTTTTAGACCCAATTAACATTTTATTCACTTGCTGTGCTTGTTCGTAAAATATTGTTTTTACCACGTGAAAATAAAATTGATATCTTCACCTCATCGTGTAATACCTTTATGTATGCATGCATATACAGTCAATGTCATTAAGGTTGTCCACCTCGGAAAAGCACATTTACACATTTGCATATTTACACATTGCACTTTTACAAGTGCTGAAATACAACTCTCCACCTGAAATATTCTGTATAAGGCTGTGGCATTTTTATGGCAGTATATACACCTATTCCACAAATCGTTGTCTGGGCCGAAAGCAACAAGCAACAAGCTGACGACCGCAAAGGGCATTGGGACTTTCTCCTTATTCATTTATTCATCCGTAGACATTTTGACAACATGCATTTTCAAATTGCCGAATAGTTCCAAATGACTGCTATTCAATGTCCGTATAGGGATAACTTCTCAAATACCACGGATAAATAAATTAATTAGGAGATTCCCAAAGTCCTTTGCGGTCGTCAGCTTGTTGCTTGTTGCTTTCGGCCCGGACAACGATATTTGGAATTGGTGTATATACTTCTACTGAATCTATTGACTCTGGGTCCATGTGTGCAAAACAAATATTACACATGATGTTGCAAATGTGTAAATGTGCAAATGTGTAAATGTGCTTTTCCAAGGTGGACAACCTTAATGACATTGACTGTATTATTATTAGTATATTAATTATCATATATATCGCATGTTGTTGAAATTGTTATGTTAGTAATGTTTATAAAACAAGAGACTGTGTTTTATCGGCATATAAATATCCAAGCTGTAGGAGGGGATCTTTATGGCTGATAAAACATAGGCTCGACTTTTATAAACGACTTCTAATCTCCATCCCAATAATTTACCTTTATCTAAAACAATATTACACAAATTCTTATAAAGAACTGATGAATAAAACATCAGTGTCTTTATAACTCGTATATTTTATTGGGCTATAAAGATCCATGCATGTGACCAATTGGACAAACCTGATTGGACCAATAAATATTGCTCATGAATTATTAATTAATGTGTTTTAGAAATTTAAATTATTATATATAAGCTGAGTTATTTTTTATACTTCAATCAATTTTATTCCTTTCTTTGTAATTTATAGTCTTAGTTAACACACGGCTCGTCTGATAACCAACTTTATCTCTATTGATGACGACTATTATATTGCTGGTTTGCAATACACGTCATGGTACGGCAGTCATCTTGGTTGAACTTCAACAAAAGATTGCTCATTAGTGTGTATTGTTTGTTCAACCAACATGGCTGCCGTGTCTTCATCTCTTGATTCTCAAGGGATTGATTGAAAACCAAGAATACTACTGTGTTTAAATTTTTTCTGATTATTTACTCTCTACATTTGCCCCAAGAGTAGTATAACTCTACTCGTCTAGGGACCTCGCATAGTTCTAAATTCTGATTTAAGATTATTGCACACATCACAGGTAGCCCAAACGTAGAATCAGTGGACCGTGACGTCATTGAATTTTGGTTTGACCGTTGGATTTTCGAATGGTCTCAGATCGAATGAGCTCTTAGAAAGACTTCAAAGGATATGAGATTCTCAAAAATATCTTCACAACAGTAGTCTGATAATAAAGAACACCTTGGTGTAGAAATCTGAGCAAGAAATTGTGTTTTTGAGTGGTTTTGAGCGATTCGAAAATTTCACTCGTTTCTAGCGTACATATAATTAGGAAAGGTTTGCAACTCCGGCCACCAAATTTGCACGACCACTGTCGCTAAAAAAATTATATCTCCAAAACTACGCAAGCAACAAATACTGCTTTCCCATCACACATTTGCAATGATCTTTACAATGAGCTTTTGTTCAAATTTTTAGGTCCACTATATGCCGAGAAATAATTTTTTGAAGTTGGGCCAGTCGACGAAAAGTTCGCCGTGGCCATCCGCAGTCATCAGCTGTGTTCCTAAACCTTACTGGTCGCTTACAAGAATTCAAATCATAGGGGGTCTTAATTTTGCTTCATTAACATACAAGTTCACAACCACAGATCTAGAGTTTATTTATTTATTTATAACAACAATGTGTCAATGCCCATCTAAACCCATACAGCTACATTATTTCAAAAAAAAACATTAATTGATACTGAATACTGCCGTCTAAATAGTGCATTCCAAGACCGAAATGCATTTTGGGACTCGTGTATTATTGTCTAAAGTAATATAAATAATAATACTTTACTTTATTTTTAGTGTATTCCGTCAGAAACAATATACTAGCTCCAAATGGCGAGCAAATGGTTGTATATTTACTTTTTATTTCAAAATAACGAGACCCACAATGCCCTTCGGTCTTGTAATACACTATTCACTATTCAGTTTTCAACATTTTTTTAAATAGCTGTATACAACACTACTAACTTTTTAAAATAGTGCAGCCACAAAATTATTTTCTTTCTTTATTTTTATAACTTTCCAAAATATTTATACAAGTTTGTTACTTTGAAATAAACAAAAACAACATACATGTACTTCACAAATGACCAAAGCAAAGTCTACAAAACTAAGATATTGTGTTATAAACTGCAACGAAATCAAAAATCAAACTGTGCATATGCAACATTCACGAATATATACCATACTTTGATTGATATACTTACTATTCATATAGTCGATTTATTATTGTTATTATTATTATTACTATTATTATTACTATTAATTAACGATTGTTATTGAACAATCCAAGCGATCATTTTAAATTTTGTAAATAAGGATTTTTATCTATTTTTCTATCTCTTATTTGTAATTTGTTTGGAGGAATAAAGTTATTATTATTATTATTAATTATTACTATTATTATTATTACTATTATTATTATTATTACTATGATAATTATTTAGACAGGCAAAAATATACGACTTTACTATTATTATTATTATTATTATTATTATTATTATAGTTACAGCAATATGCAGAAATTCTGATCATTTTGACTAAAATACATATATATCAAAAACCTACTTAAAATAATGGGATGGCTACGCTGATATTTTTTTCATAAAGCCTAGTTGGCAGACAACTAGAAAAAAATATCAGCGAAGCCATCCCATAATCTAAAGTATAGGTTTTTGATATATATGTATTTTAGTCAAAATGGATCAAAATTTCTGCATATTGTTGTATGACAAAACACTATATAATATATAGAACACACAATATCATGGCGACAATGTACAACCGATTGTATTATTATTATTGTAGAGTAAATAAATACTTGTCTTGCCTCTAAAGTCTTTTTGGTATGCTCATTTTATGAGTAGCTGGTTCGAATCCAGCAAGACTTCACTAAGAGACAGGTTCTTATAATTTCTAATTTTAATTTCATTAATAATTAAATCATATATTAGTAGTATCCTATTCGCATCACTCCCTTTCATACCCTGGTTATGCTAAACTGCAGACAACAAAATAATAATGCTATTTATTTAAAAATCAATCACATATATTTTACATAAGAAGTGAAGTTTATAGAATGAGCGGCTGTGTTATATCGGCATACAAAGATCCGAGCACAAGATCTTTAGAGGCGATATAACAGACTCAAATTCGATAAACGACTTCTAAACCTCCATCCAAATTTACCTTGATTTTAACATTTGCATGTATGGGTATGGGTATGGGTATAGGAATAGTAATGGGAATGGGAATGGGAATGGGAATGGGAATGGGAATGGGAATGGGAATGGGAATGGGAATGGGAATGGGAATGGGAATGGGAATGGGAATGGAAATGGAAATGGAAATGGAAATGGAAATGGAAATGGAAATGGAAATGGAAATGGAAATGGAAATGGAAATGGAAATGGAAATGGAAATGGAAATGGAAATGGAAATGGAAATGGAAAAATGGAAATGGAAATGGAAATGGAAATGGAAATGGAAATGGAAATGGAAATGGAAATGGAAATGGAAATGGAAATGGAAATGGAAATGGAAATGGAAATGGAAAAATGGAAATGGAAATGGAAATGGAAATGGAAATGGAAATGGAAATGGAAATGGAAATGGAAATGGAAATGGAAATGGAAATGGAAATGGAAATGGAAATGGAAATGGAAATGGAAATGGAAATGGAAATGGAAATGGAAATGGAAATGGAAATGGAAATGGAAATGGAAATGGAAATGGAAAAATGGAAATGGAAATGGAAATGGAAATGGAAATGGGAAATGGAAATGGAAATGGAAATGGAAATGGAAATGGAAATGGAAATGGAAATGGAAATGGAAATGGAAATGGAAATGGAAATGGAAATGGAAATGGAAATGGAAATGGAAATGGAAATGGAAATGGAAATGGAAATGGAAATGGAAATGGAAATGGAAATGGAAATGGAAATGGAAATGGAAATGGAAATGGAAATGGAAATGGAAATGGAAATGGAAATGGAAATGGAAATGGAAATGGAAATGGAAATGGAAATGGAAATGGAAATGGAAATGGAAATGGAAATGGAAATGGAAATGGAAATGGAAATGGAAATGGAAATGGAAATGGAAATGGAAATGGAAATGGAAATGGAAATGGAAATGGAAATGGAAATGGAAATGGAAATGGAAATGGGAGCAACCTTCCCTTACCGACAAAACACGCCTGTGAAAATTTCATCGTGTTCCCATGAGACTATCTACTTCAAAAAGCTAACCCTAACCTGGAAACGGCCTACGGTTAGGGTTAGACGCGAATCAGTTCATGTATTCTGTTGGATATCAAGAGGCACCTCGACCACTTCTCCTTATGGGATTGCTCTGAAACTTCGTGAGCAACCTTCCCTTACCGAAAAAAACACGCCTGTGAAAATTTCATCGTCTTCCCATGAGACTATCTACTTCAAAAAACTAACCCTAACCTGGAAACGGCCTACGGTTAGGGTTAGACGCGAATTCATGTATTCTGTTGGATATCAAGAGGCACCTCGACCACTTCTCCTTATGGGATTGCTCTGAAACTTCGTGAGCAACCTTCCCTTACCGAAAAAAACACGCCTGTGAAAATTTCATCGTCTTCCCATGAGACTATCTACTTCAAAAAACTAACCCTAACCTGGAAACGGCCTACGGTTAGGGTTAGACGCGAATTCATGTATTCTGTTGGATATCAAGAGGCACCTCGACCACTTCTCCTTATGGGATTGCTCTGAAACTTCGTGAGCAACCTTCCCTTACCGAAAAAAACACGCCTGTGAAAATTTCATCGTCTTCCCATGAGACTATCTACTTCAAAAAACTAACCCTAACCTGGAAACGGCCTACGGTTAGGGTTAGACGCGAATTCATGTATTCTGTTGGATATCAAGAGGCACCTCGACCACTTCTGAGTGGCAATGGTGTATAGCTAGCGAAGAAATGCAACGAGTCACAAGTTTCTATATGTTGTTTCATAAAAAAATAAGATGGATGTTGACAAAATTGTTCTGAGTCCAAGCCTTATTACAGAAACTGCACATTGAAAGTCAACCATTCCAGCTATATTATGAAGCATGTGGTGCACTTCGAAAATGTCCACAATGAGCGGTCACGTTAGAGATCTAAAAAAAGCTTGATACCGAGGCTTCCAGGGCATCTGACGAAAAACAAAAACTTAAACAAAAAATGGAGTCGACCTTTTTTAACAAAAGACTGAAAGCATTTCTTTTGTTTTACTCCTGAAAACCTCGTTATCAAGCAGACTGTTTGAGGTCTCGAACGTTCCCATCCAGCACGCGTTGATTATTAAAGTGCCTATGCAGCGAAAATTAGTGTCGATTTTTTATTATATATACTAAAAATATTGCTTATGGGTGTTCCTTTGGAATAAAAATGATTTGTCAATTCGCAAAAAAACGTATATCTTTTAGCGCTCAAAGTTCGAAATTTTACGATAAAATTTAAGACAGGAGCCTGGTGTCTAGTGATGTCATCAGTTGTGTATGATTGCTCGAGTGAACCGAAGTGTACTTGTTTTGACCGGAGTTTTGACATAAATATCTCTTGTTTTATAACCTTTTTGTTTAAAAAAAAGCAACAGTGTCTGAAAGTGATTAACAGATTCATCAGAGGAAGATAGAGAGTCTGGATTTTCCGAAGAAAATCAGGTAGAAAGCGGTTTTCTACCGTAAGTTATAAGCTTATAGATGACCCACTCGCAGACGACGAGTAGTTATTGGAGTGATGAAAAGTAAGGATGAAGATGGCCTGTCGCTTTTGAAAAGGAGATACAATGGAACAGATCCTAGTTCAGATATGGTAAGTATAATATTTATCGTTATCCGTGCTTTTTACTTATAGAGCATGCATTATTAGTGGAGTAAGATTTGCTGTTTAGAAGTAATTTCGTAGTCCTCCTTCGTGAATCTGAATGCCATGCAGCACTTAATTGACAAAGTCTAATAATATTCAAAACCAGTATAAATGGCTATATAATATCTAACATAACATCTAGTATAACATTTATATTACCTCTAAAATATAATAAATATGGCATCTGATACAATTTATGTATCACAAAACACCCAGACTTTGCAGCCATGACAAACACCACTGTATAGTACTCTTGAAAGCACATTACCCCGAATTTCCCCCACTCTTGTGACAAACAAGGGAGACATTAATATCGCCATACACATGGTACACCAGGTCGATCAGAAAATCAGTAAGTTTATTTTATGTTCTCCCATACTCGCCACAGTGGAACATTCAACTGATATAATTATTACATTGATTACAGACTACTATTATTACAGACTACTATATTATATATTGTATAGTATAGTATATATTTTATTGGGGTGTAACTTTGATATGGGGATTAGGTTCCTCTTTGTTGTAACCCTTTTGAAAAATATTACGTATTGTATTATTTATTCAATAAAGTTGTTATATATATTATATATACTCAGAGCAACTGCAAAGAGGTGGCTAATCAGGTGGATATGTGGCCATTTGTGATGGGACAATGCAAGACCAGGTAGCTTGTCCAGCCTGTATATTAGGACAACAATAACACACCCACCACAGAAAGAGATAACTAGGGATATATATTATTTTTATTTCTGAAGCTAATTATTTTGCAATGATTGGCAAGATGATTTAGAATGGCCCTTCATTGACTTCTGACAGACTTCTGACAGGTTTTACAGCAAGGTGCCTTTTTCTTTGCAACAGGAGGAGTTTCCTTCTCTTATCTTGCATATGAACTGAAATGATAATTAAATTATTGTTATACATGGTACATGTATCATTTAGAGTATTTTTGTAACATGTCATTGAATAACAATGTTATGTACACGTATGACATCAGAATTTTGTAAACTATGCTAGTTATAATTGTGTAATTATAGCCCAAACATATTGACATGTAATCACCTTATTTTAATTAAAAAAACATTTAAAAATGTACATAATTCAATTTTAAATGTTGTAATAACCTATTTCAATCAATCAATCATTTATTAAACACAATACGTCAAAGAGAAGGAGCTTGTTACTTATTATTATTAAAGGTATATTGGTTCTTAATAAATGTAGTAATATCAATTATTACTTTATAATGTTTTGATAAAATGGGTGGGATTCATATATTTTAAAATAGTGATTATGACTACTAGTGGGCATTACTAACTAGAGTGATTGCAATAAACCTGTGAAATAGTAAAGTAGACTAATTAATAGACGCTAGTAGACTTTATTTCCATTGTTTTCTTTTATGACTATTTGACACACTAATATCAAATTTTTATTTCACAGGTTTATTACAATCACTCTACACCAATATACACTATTCGACACTCACTATTTTGTTTTCTTTTGTTTCTTTGCATCTAATAAACACTGACTGCTATTAAATTAGTAGTGCCTGTTTATTGGAATCACTAATTATAAAAATATAATAATAATAATAAATAACATTCTTAATTAAACTGCTAATTAAAGTTAGCACTGTTTCACGGTTTTAGTGTTTGCTCTCTAGATACTGTGTAGTATTAGCATGTTATATTAGTGGTATATTAATTCTTGTTTCATGTACGTACCTTGTGGAAATAAATGTGCGCTTGATTGATTTTGTTGTTGTTTGCGGCTCAGCATGTTCAATGGCTTGGGTACCATGGCAACATACTTCTTTTAAAAGTTTTCATTGCGAGCATCTACAGATAAGCTGTTCAAACTGTATCAGTTCCTGATGTCACCAAGTACATAATCTAGAGAAAAGATACCTCAATGTCATTCGTAGCAAAAACTAATTGGAGTACATACAATAAACCCATGTTAACACATGAAGGCCAGTCTTCTGCATGTTGAAGTTACAGAACACGAATTATTCTTGTATATGTGCATGGTTCATATCAATATTTTAATATTGATTGAAAATTCACTGGATACCTTGGATTGTCGTGGTGTTCGCAGTCTATGTCATCGATAAAGTATAGTACTAATAGCTTACAAAAGTCAGTGAGTAGGGACTGCAGTGCGCAGTAAAGGTCCGTTCCAGCTAGAACAACATTGATGGATTGATAATAAATAAACATGTGAAAACTTGTTAATTCGTTTATACTTACATTATTTCACCTCTTTAAGTTGGCGTACTTTTCTTCTCAAATAGCTGTTGTTATTTTGGAGTCTTCGCATGATTTTAGTTTTCTTTACACAATGCTTACATGCAATCATTCGACTGGTGTGATGAGTAAGTTATTCACTTTTCTCTTGTCACGACGAGAGAAGTCAGCTAGGTCGAAATCGTCAGGTCAGTAGCCGATAACTGCAGTGTCGATTGTTGGAATAGAAACCTTATATAAACGCCTACTCAACGAGACATCCAACGATTCAGCTGACTATCGATTCCAAGTAGATCCAAGCGACGGATAAAACACTGTTGGCTGAAGACCGAAGTGAACACAACACAGAAGTTCTTGAAGGCCTTGAACGATGGCCGATGTTTTTGAATAAATTTTGTCTATTTTCGGCGTACAATTTCATCCGAAGGGAACGTATATGCATGGATATACCTGGTACTAAACTATTGTTAGTACAGTTAACATTTGCCGGGCCTCCAGCAACACAAAACTCTCCATTTCGATCTCGAACTCCACTGGTCGCCATATTGTTACTACTCGCTACACAACTGATGACGTCACGAGGCATGTTTTGGCCGAGCGGAAATGTCTGACGATTTTAGCTCTACCAGGTGTTATTCAAGTGACGAAAAAGTATACTTCCCGTGACTCAAAATTGCTGAAATTTTCACAATCAATAACAAAACTCAAAAGCTTTCAAGTAGTGAGTTTATTTTGTATCCGAAAATTTGGCTGCATAGGCACTTTAAGGGATATTTCCAAGGTGGAGCTGAATGGTCGATTGAAGTAGCCTAAAAAATATTGAGTAAAACTTTAATTTCATTGTTAATTTTTTTTGCGCCCAAAAATTTGTGACCCTCCCCTAAAGCGTGGGTCCAAAAACATTTGGCCCTCCCCAAATCGAAGCCCAAAAAATCTTAGCCCTCCGCCTAAATTTACCGGCCCTCTCCCAGTAATTAATGACCGCTCTTCTATAAATGCACTTGCATGCTAGTCGTATTAGTTGACAATGGCAGGTGAATCTGTAAAGCCGCATGCATCGACACGAACAAGTTTTCCTTGACAAGGAAAAAATGGCGATGTTTTTGTCGTTTACACGAGCAAGTCTTCCTATTGTCAAGGAAAACTTGTCAAGGAAAATTTGCTCGTGTAGATTCGGCTTAAGTGTATGCCTACACGTTTTAAAACAAGGAAACAGAAGCAGATATGATTCATATTCGGTGAGAGACGTTCCTTAAGATAGTGTCATTTATAGACTCATTAATTATTACCCATACTCCTTTTCGGTCTAGTCGCGTAGGCTTGAAGTCGATCGCCGACGTTTTCTGAATTATAGCTGAATGACGGCACAGAATGCGAAGACTGACACAAAAGGAGGGATGAACACGCTGTGACGTTTTTATTGCCAACAAGCAAGTGACCGGCGCAGTCTCAGATAGAATGTACTTGTTTCATATGTGAAACAAAAATACAATAAACTATCATTATAGAGTGATTCCAATAAACCTGGGCACTATTAATTATCGGATGTCAGTGTTTCAGTTAGATGCAAAGGAACAAAAGAAAACAAAAGAGCGAACTACACGTGTCTATAGTGTGTAGTTAGTAATGCCCAGGTTTAGAGTGATGGCACTGTACAGTAACCATGTATATATTAATAAACTGTAATTCCATTGTTTTCTTTTGTTTTGATTTGACTATTAGTCAATAACTATTAGATTTTGTTTCACGGGTTAAGTGCAATCACTCTATTGGAAACACACTAATTATTATTATAGCGGACCACACACTGATTGGGAGTGTAAATAGATACTAGAGCGCAGTCATTATCGAAACAAAAATAAAATAGTAATACGACCAAACTAGAGTGATTCCAATAAACCTGGGCACTGCTAATTAATTAGCTGTCAGTGTTTATTAGATGCAAAGGAACAAATTAAAAGAAAACAAAAGAGTGAGTGTCTAATAGTGTTAGTTGGTATATAGCTAATTGCATAATCGTTGTCGGGTTGAAATTAATGAAAGCTATGACCACAAGGAATTCTGGGAAATTAAAACTCTCAAATAACACTGTTAAATCATCGACCTTTTTATCCAGACTTGTAGGATCTTAGTTAAATAGCTCATACCTTCAAAACTACGAGAAAATTGAATATATCTGTATGTAATGCGGCTCATGAACTGATTTCCCATCCATCCTTGCGGTCTCAGCTTCTATGATTTATGATTTTCGATTATGCAATTGTTTATTGGAATCACTCTATCAACTAACTATAGAGAAACTAATTTCACCATAAGAACAATAAAAAGTGGCCCATGAAGAATGATTTTCCGGTACTTGGCTATAAATACAAACAATTTTGTTTCACGGATATAATGACTTTGCTCTAACTATATGATATAGTGCATGAGCGCCCGCAATTGCAGAGAAATGTAACATACATATCATATTAATATTTCACGAAAGTTGAAAGCAACTTTCAAGATAACTGTTGACTAACAGCAGATTACCGACTGTGATATCTTGAGAATGCAGTCATACTGAAGGTGTCCGCTGTAACGAGAGTTACATTAAGTAATTATATTTTATTGTAATTAATTTGTCTGTCTGTATCCCTGCATGCCTGTAAATCAAGGGATATAGCTTCAGGCTACCCGCGAGGAGTGGTACGTGAAACCAGCCATGCACATGATATCGTTGATGTGCGGCGTAACTCGAGCACAGTCACGAAATCACACTTCTTCCATTTGTTTAGTTCTGTGATCATCTCCCTGATTGCTGATCTGTAACTGCTCCCATTCTGTTCAAATGAAGTTTTGAAAAAGAATATTCCAATCAACAATAGGGTCATTTACATGTATACGAACAAATATAAGTCGCGTCTTATCGTGACTAAGATAAAACCTAGCTGTTAGCAATAGCTAGTAAAGTAAGACGCCACCTAATTACAGTGGAACCCACTTTCAAAAGGTCCAAGGACTTGAAAAAAAGTTTAATGACAGGAGCATGCACATTAAGATTCCTCTCGAATAATTAATGAGTTTTTGAAGTCGTTTAAAGGCCTCCAATTCGGACTTGACGGGATTTCCTTTTGAAATAAATTGTTCACATACTATATAAGAAACCCTGATTTGACGCGCGGTGTAAGTTTATCCACCTCCATGCTGGAATCGAACCAGCTTCCTACAAAGTAGGCAAACCATTTGGAGCTTAATAGGATTGATAATGTGTTAATTATCTGCTGTGAATAAACAGCATCCATTTTGTGGGTGACAACAATATAATGTTTCTCCTTTGTGAAATGAAATATTTTTGAATGAGAAAATATTTTAATGTTCCTGCGCCACAAGACGGCTGCTGTGAGAACCTTAATTGTATATTACTCTAAATTGTCAGTTGACAGTTAACATTTTAAAGTCTTACCTTAAAAGCTGACATTGCTGAAATTGCCAAAAGTGCTGTCCGGTAATGCAAGAATGTTTGCGCATTCGCATACAAACTCGTCGGCGCTATATAATTTTGAGCACTTTTCAACATCTCATAAATTTTAAATTTCAAAGATTTTTTAGAAAAATTTAATTCATTTGGTCATATACGTGCATACACGGTAACTCCTTTAGATGTTGGGCTTTTTTTAGAATTTATCCTTCTCGTGGCAAGTGAGAGAGACTGGGAATGAGGAATAAAAGAGATGAAGGGAGAGGGGGAGAGGTTAGTCTGCAGAGGAGGAGCGCTAGTTATTATACATGTATTCTATATGGTTTGATAATTTTAGATTAAATGAAACGATGATGCATTGAAAACTACTAGCATTAAACCAAATCAAATTACAAACAAAACCTATTGTCACCTTTGATTTTGATTCCTTGGCATATATGTTCTTTATGTGTTCATCGCATCTTCCTTATTTGCAATAAAACTTTCCCCATAGTATGAAGGAACTCTTTGACTAAAAGATTCCAAAAGAATTTTGAAACATACTGTACTGTTTAAATTAGAAATAATTAGGAAACAACACTCAGTCACCATTATAAGTACACGTACACTGTAAACACAATACTAACCCTACTTTTTGATAACGATATAGTTTCATGTTGCCGTCAACATGACAGGAATGTTGATTGATGGTGCACGGTGGACATTTCATGAAATCCAAATGTTGAAGAACATAACTTGTGTTTACAAAATTTCCATTCTCGAAATGAACGGTTAAATGTTGAGGCATTGATGCTTGGAGCCTGAAAATACATTTATAAACATGTAAAAATATTGAATCAATTTCAACATTAATTCTAGCATTTAACATATGTGAGTTAGAAAGTGTTGATGAGTGGAGTGTAAATAAAGACTCAGACAGGGTGTTACTAGTCAGGCACTGCACACTGAACTACTGCATGGGAACGCATGTGGAAAGTGACATTTACGATCTATACTAATAGAATTATAATTAATTGCTTGCACAGTATTAAATATATACATTTACAGTTAATGATATATATTAATTAAAACTGATTAATTACCCTTCCTTTGAGAAATGAGATATCTTCCAAGCCTCTAATAAAAGCACCTTCAGAAGTGCCAGGCATTCGTTTTTGTAAAGCACCCCAGAGAATAAATAGATCTTGATGAAACAAGTAACTTGTGTCATTGGGGCTTCCTGGCCAATATCCACACTGAACAAATGTTGACAAAGAAAAAGATACAACATCTTTTCCACAGCTGTTACATTGATAATAAGGCTTGTTAAAATCAAACCTTCCTGTAAGGGGAAAAGCACATAAATTTACAATTTTAATTATTGCACAATTTATAATTACCAAATGAATATATATACACTTGATTGCATAAAGGTTATAGTATACATTTATACAAATATGTACCTTGCGGTTAGGTTTAGGGTTAGTATATATGCGCTATATAAGCAATTATTATTATTAGTATTAGTATTAGTATTAGGGAAGACTACAGTAATGAAGTACCTTGGGGTTAGGCTTAGGGTTAGTATTAGGGGAGACTTTATCTTAGGTTTATTAATAATGTGCAATGCATTACTACCAACGAAATCTTCAAGCCAAAGGTAAGAGGTTCAAGTCCCAGTCAGGTAGAATATTTATTAAAAAATTAATTAATTAGAGAAACAAAATAAATTCAGTCATGCAGAACTGTGGCTCATTGTTTCTCTAATTAATTCTTTTCTACTATTTACTATTTTGTATTTTGTAAATGGACAATGTTTTTGAAAACAGGTGTATATAAATAAAATTAAGATAATATACTAATTGCTGTAAACCTAATATTTATATTTCACATCTATAGTAGAGTTAATAATAGTACCCTTTTCATTCACTATTATCAGAGTACTATTCTCTTTGACAGTTAAAATTCCCTGATGTCATCTGCCTTACAGAATGAACACGATTCTGGCTTGAGAAAAGATGGGCTTTTACCTGCTCAAGAAACAACATAAAAAAAATAAATGGAGTAACTTACAAATAATAATAGCAACATCACACTGATCACATCACACTGATCACATCACATAATAACAATAATAACTAGGCTACCTAACAGCAGTGAATGCTGACGGTGAATGCAATGTTAGTAGTTGTGGATAAGAGTTGGTGCCGGAGAGCTTAGACTACTGTAGTTTATATGAAATATTTTGTTTTATGCCAATGAGCTTGTGTCACCTGTCACGTGACTTTTTAAATTTTCACTGAAGACAAACGAAAATACCATAACTGGAAAGAGCATACTAAAGTTAGTAAAAGTGGAAAGTTTGAAGGGAAGTAAGTAAATAGGGCAAGAGTTACAGGCATTCAAACGTTGCCTTTTTTGTATGGAAATGTATGTTGGAAGGCAACGTTCCAAGCGAAAAACCCATACAAATCCTTGTCAAAGCGGGAAACTTTGAAAGCCTTTAACTTTTGTCTTATTTGCTTGATTCTTTTAAAATTTTCAACCTTTACTAATTTTAGTATGCTCTTTCAAGTTATGATATTTTCGTCTGCCTTTGGTGAAAATTTAAAAAGTCACGTGACAGGTGACACAAGCCCATTGACAAGTATGCAAATTATTAGGCGAGTCTACCTTTCTTTGTTTTGAATAGTATTTGTCTATTTAAAAAACTGGCCAGCTTATGAATAACTAATGTATTACTTATAATTGAGATTTCAATGCGAATATTCACACTTGAAACTGACACACGGTCAGCCGGCACTAATCAGCTCAATTAATACGGTCATCTTCTGAACTACACAATTCCCACGAAAAGCACAAGATACGTACGGTATCTGATGGGCTTACGAGTCAGGATATACCGGCTAAAGAAACATACACATGTACAAATTAATTAGGGACACAGATTTTGGGCACGACATTTACCGATCAGAAACGCGAAACCTTGAATATTGATGTATATTTGAATCTTGATGTCTATATTTACAGTTTGATGCATTGTATAAATATCGATAACTTGATGTATATATTTACAACTTAATGTATATATCGACAACTTGATATTTTGTCCCTTTTGGTAAAGCATACGAAAGCTTGAATAGGAAAACAACTCGCTTCAGGCTATAGCGTATGTGGGAGTTGGCGCGAAAAGCATGATGGTTCTTGAGAATTGCATGATGGTTCTTGAGAATTGCATGATGGTTCTTGAGAATTGCATGATGGTTATTGGAAACTGCATGCCGGGTAAAAATCGAGATTTTTTCTGCCTATGTGAATGAATTAGAATTGCTTCCTTGCTCGCTCGCTTCAGGCTCGCTCACTGCGTCAGCAATAATAATCATAATAATCACATCACATGCATTAAATTAATGAACATTCTTACATGTGATGACAAGGTCACCATTGTCATTGATGGTATTGGTTGGAGCAATTGCCTGGTAGAATCCATTTACAAAGGCATCCCTATCATGAAATGAATGATGATGTAGAATCTTGTCACAGGCCAAGCAGATTTGCTTTCCATTACAAGAATGGCATCTTATGACTATCTTGCCAACATTACAATGGGTACACACGTCTGATTTTCCCTCCTCCTTAACCACTTCTTGGAAAAGTTGGGTACAGCAGTTATCCCAGTTGTCATTGAGAGCGAACATCCTGTCGTCCCAAGATTGGCAAGAAGGCACATTTGGGAAAGACTCCATCATGTCTTTGCACCTCTTTATGGTGTCTTCTAAACTCTCTTCTGTCCCTATAACAAATTATGAACAGTTTAGCCTTTGTTTTTATATCATTTTATAAGTTTGAATTCAACTACCGGTAATGCTTTAAATTTTTTGGGGTTTCCTTGTCAACAGTATACTATTCTACAACACTCGCATTCATGCTCAGTTGAATTAAGGTATGAGGCAAAATATTGACCAGCGGTCTAAGCCTTGGCTTAGCAGTGTCAGGGGAATACGACCCACGCGAATCTGTCGGGAGGGGTAGGGTGGGCCGTTCCTCCGACCACTGTTCCGCTGGAAACTGAGCAAGAAGGGAGTGCTGAACATTGATTTCGTATTTATAGTCATCCCGTAGCGTCATTCACGTGCCTATGCACACCTAGCCACTAATGAAGTACTATTATACCTTATTTCATATTTGCATGTCATTACAAGTGTTGTGAATAGTACTTTTAATTTATTGCATTGGAGATAGAGCCGTTATAAATCCTCTGGCTGGCTGATATCGATGGACCAACAAATTTGAAAATCCAGACTGCATGGGTACATGTACATGTCATTTTTAGGGGCTGTTGCACATTCCAACCCCACAAATACCTGCTTCACGAAGCCAAACATTCCATTCCCATTGATTGACTAGTCACGAGTCATCTTCCAAATATTGAAAAGTTGACCTTCACTTTGAGGAATAATTATTGAGGACTGTGGGGCAAAAATGGACCTGTTCCAGAGCAAAACTGAAAACTGATATTTGTACAGCCCTTAGTAGTTGTTCCAGAGTCAGATGCTAAAACCATACCGGCTGTCGAGCTGCATGCGCACATCCTCATATTACCCATTTATGGTCCCCAACAGGATTACCTGTCTTGAACAGATCTTCAGTCACCTCAACATCATTGCTTTCTACTGAAACACTCTCTGAATCTAAAATAAGAAAATTTCAATAGCGCATAAGTACAGTAGATACTGACTAATGTGATGGTACCTGAAAACACAACTCAATCCTCAACTTCCTTGCCATTTAGTCATTGAATAGAAAACAGCTTTTACTGTCTCTTTTTCTAAATTTAATATTATAAAACAAATAGACAATGGCTCTCCATGCTTCTCTAGCATAATAATGCACACTGAGGTCTTAAAAGCTGCAGAATGCACTTGCGTTCTGATTGTACATGTACTGTACATTCAATTAATTCCAGCGTTTTAAGACCTCGGTGTGTATTATTATGCTTTGCAAAATAACTATGATATAACACACGCTCAGATTGGCCCAAGGAAGCATATTCCGCGTGCTCTATGAGAGCACACATAGAGCATGCACCCACAGATATTTAAACATTTTTGAAAACTTGCCTTAAAATCATAATTGTATTTTATAAAAGAAATATAAAACTTGGCAGCTACATGTATGCTCTATTGAGTTATAGAAGATGACTTTCGATCCGTGCTTCTATACAAAACAAGACACTCATTGAGCGTTCACTCGTGCCCTGGTGCAATTGTGTTCTGAAATGAAGTTCATAATGAAAGACGCATGGGCACCAACATAAACAACAGCAAACTATAGAATTACTTCAGTACGAGTATAGTGCTATCGAAGCCTTTGTAAGCTTAAATATCATTAACAAAAACAAAATGATGGGCGTTATCAGAACCATCTGACCTATGCAACCTCAAGACATACCAAATACGTACTGATTCGATATCTTTATCTATGATCACCCACAAATACCGTAAATGCTCAATTAAGCGCCCCGCTTCCAATAAGCGCCCCCCCTTGAATAAGCGCCTCCCCCTAGAGGTCTAAACATTTTATAAGCGCCCCCCTTCCAATAAGCGCCCCCTCTTTCCAATAAGCGCCCCCTCTTTCCAATAAGCGCCCCCTCCCCTAAAAGAAATGCAGAAACTACTCTCTTGTATTATTTAACAAAATAAAACTTGCGTTTACCAAGTACTGCACGGTACATGTTTACTATTTTTATTCACTGTATATGTGTTACAGTACCGTATACCGGCAATAAATAAAACATTGAGTTGAACATCTGAGAAAAGAAATAAGTGCCCTGCTTCCAATAAGCGCCCCCCTCGAATAAGCGCCTCCCCTTAAGTTAGAGGTCTAAAAAATTTATAAGCGCCCAGGGCGCTAAATCGAGCATTTACGGTAGTCCGTCCCTGGTCACTCAACTGTCATTGTCATAACGATTGGTATGGCTGGGCTGTGGACCGATATTCAGTATTCCGAGCTATAGACTAGCCTGCGGAGGAGGCTAGTAAAAACGTTAATAGCCCAACTTCACGATACCAGAGCGTCTTGTTTCACTAATATAAATTTAGACGAGAAAAGACTTAGATTTTGGCCCCTTGACCTCCGGTGCTTCCCCTGATTGGTTTATGCTTTGTAATCTTTCTTGTGGCCAGACTTGTTGTCTCCGTCCGGCCTTAGCTCGACGTTGACGACCAAAAAAAAATACGGTCTCGAAACCTAGACTCGTGCGCCGGCCTTCGGCCTGGGCACAAGTAAATAATTAATGCACACTCAAGGTCTTGAAAGCTGCTTTCAAGACCTCAGAAGTACATTATTTTTGTATAGCTAGAAGCAAGGAATAACGGGATATAATTATTATAATAATAATAATACTTTAATAATTCTCCCCATGGATCGAAAGTCATCTTCTATTCGATTTATAATATAAAACTAGCTTTAAACAGGCTTTTTGCTTTCTTTTCGCTGCTCCATGCTTCTATTTATCAATAAATTATTAGTCAACGAGCATCAATGAGCCCATTGCGTTATATAACGTTATAATAAGCATGCAGCCCATGGGGAAATTAAGTTAAGCTTAATTAATTTTTTGATTGATATAAACTTAAATTAATAATAATACTTTATTCATTAATATTATACGTCATTTTCGTAGGACGGTCGGGCTGTCTCCGTACTATTAACATATAGTCAACGTTACTCTCATTTGAAAAAGTGACTTTCGAGGCTATTGAAAAGTGACTTCCGAAGCTATTGAAAAGTGACTTTCGAGTTGAAGCGAACTATAGATCGTTGAACCTTCTCTTTCTCAAAATCCCTGTGACAGTGACACTAGCGGAAGTGAAACGAACTATTCATTGAACCTTCTCTTTCTTAAAATCCCTGTGACAGTGACACTAGCGGAAGTGAAACGAACTATTCATTGAACCTTCTCTTTCTTAAAATCCCTGTGACAGTGACACTAGCGGAAGTGAAACGAACTATTCATTGAACCTTCTCTTTCTCAAAATCCCTGTGACAGTGACACTAGCGGAAGTGAAACGAACTATAGATCGTTGAACCTTCTCTTTCTTAAAATCCCTGTGACAGTGACACTAGCGGAAGTGAAACGAACTATTCATTGAACCTTCTCTTTCTCAAAATCCCTGTGACACTGTGACACTAGCGGAAGTGAAACGAACTATTCATTGAACCTTCTCTTTCTTAAAATCCCTGTGACACTGTGACACTAGCGGAAGTGAAACGTACTATTCATTGAACCTTCTCTTTCTCAAAATCCCTGTGACAGTGACACTAGCGGAAGTGAAACGAACTATAGATCGTTGAACCTTCTCTTTCTTAAAATCCCTGTGACACTGTGACACTAGCGGAAGTGAAACGTACTATTCATTGAACCTTCTCTTTCTCAAAATCCCTGTGACACTAGCGGAAGTGAAACGAACTATAGATCGTTGAACCTTCTCTTTCTTAAAATCCCTGTGACACTGTGACACTAGCGGAAGTGAAACGAACTATTCATTGAACCTTCTCTTTCTTAAAATCCCTGTGACAGTGACACTAGCGGAAGTGAAACGAACTATTCATTGAACCTTCTCTTTCTTAAAATCCCTGTGACAGTGACACTAGCGGAAGTGAAACGAACTATTCATTGAACATTCTCTTTCTCAAAATCCCTGTGACACTGTGACACTAGCGGAAGTGAAACGAACTATTCATTGAACCTTCTCTTTCTTAAAATCCCTGTGACAGTGACACTAGCGGAAGTGAAACGAACTATTCATTGAACCTTCTCTTTCTTAAAATCCCTGTGACACTGAAACTAGCGGAAGTGAAACGAACTATTCATTGAACCTTCTCTTTCTTAAAATCCCTGTGACACTGACACTAGCGGAAGTGAAACGAACTATTCATTGAACCTTCTCTTTCTCAAAATCCCTGTGACAGTGACACTAGCGGAAGTGAAACGAACTATAGATCGTTGAACCTTCTCTTTCTTAAAATCCCTGTGACAGTGACACTAGCGGAAGTAAAGGGATCCCAAACCATCTCATATCTCGAATGGTATCACATTTCCTATTTGGCGCGAAATTTGCTTTTTGCGCGGGAAGATTTCGATCGTCAAACTACTCAAACACAAGCTTATTTATCTCTATCTTGATACTGAAATAGCGACTGTCATTCAGTATACAGATAATACACAAATCGAATTTACAGGGGACTCACTTTTACGTGCGATTATAGCTTGAAAAGGTGAGTGAAATATGTATTTGTGATCTATTTTGTCTTGCAAGTGTTATATTAATATTCAAAGATCAGTGCCAAGTTCAATAACATTCCGGCCTTAGTTGCATAGCGAGAGACATAGTGCGATCTGTTGTAAATCCTTGTCCTTCATGCATCCTAATGGATTCACTCAGTGGATTAGGATTTATTCCACGGAAAGTGCTGGTAGTCCCATAACTGGACCAGGTCATGTGGTGTGTCAGTGACCTAGCTTGTGAAGCTGTGAATATTCGTAGCTAAACTTAGCATGTATTATACTTATGGAATTTCATCTGAAAACCCCAGTACCAGTCAATTGGAAAGTCCCAGTTTTGCTTGTGACTAAGAGCAATTAAAACAACACCAGACAGTATTATCCATCAGTCTGTTACATTTATACACCGAGTGAACTAGGATATTCAGCTAGTTGATATTATACTATATTGGCTGTTTGTACATGTCAGCATGTGGTCTGTAAATCTGGCCAACTACGGTCTTCCAAATTGTTATGAAGCATAAGTTGTCAGAGAGTTTAAGGCGATAGGAGAATGGCGAATGGTCATTCTAAGACCAGATGGTACTACAATTTAGTTCATAAAGCTTTCAGTTGTAAGTAATTATTACGAAGCCAAAATAGAATAATTTAAACTGACCAGCAGTCAACTTTGGTCTTTGAATAAGCATTCTCCTATCTCCTTTCTCTCTGACATCCTTTTTTGAAATAGGTGTATATCAAATGATATGTTCATGAAAATCGCAAACTCCCGGGGGGGGGGGGGGGGGGATTACTCCGTTGTCCAAGTGGTAGGGGTGATAGGCGGTCCTTTTAGCGTTGAAAATATTTCTTGCGTGGACCTTTTAGAGTTCTGACTCAAAATCAGTTACGTAACATCACTCCGTACCTTTTAGGGTCGATTGTTATTTATTTATTTTATTTATTTTTTGAACAAACAAAACTGACCGCCGATCACCCCTACCACTTGGACAAAGGGAGTACCCCCCCCCCCCCCCCCCCCCCCCCCACCCTCCCCCCCTCCCCCGGCTGATCTGGTTGTACTTTCGTGATTGGATAATTTCATGTAAAATCCAGGCCCGCCGTATTCATTGTCGCGCCAATTATTTAGTTGTCACAACAATTTTCTTCCTTCCTGCTTTCCTTCGTATTTGTTGTTTATTCTTTCTTTCCTTCCCGTTATCTTTCATTTCTTCCTTCCTAGCTTTCTTTCTTTCCCCTATCTTTCGTTAAAAATGAAATTATTTCTTTCTTTCTTCCTTTCTTCAATTTCTCTCTTCCATTAATTAATTATTTCTTTATTTATCTGAAAGGATAACAAATTAATTATTCCGGCTGCGCCAAATTTCATCGATGAATGAAAAATAACGAGTGCTTGAATGAACGGATTGAGGTGTGAGTGGCTGAAACGAGATAAAGAAATGGGGAGGATAAAAGTCAGAAGCTACAAAATCAGTAATCATAGGTTCATCGACCACCGACGTTCTAGACCATGAATAGCTGTATAGCTTTTGCTATATTTTGTCTTGTTTTGTCGGAAATGGATTCGAACAATATTTATTCACGGTTTTAATGTTTTGTATTTTACAATCACAGTTGCTGTCACTCAGCTCGCGTATAGCTCACACACTGCTTTTACAACGATGTCACGCACTCTCTTCTCTCAGTCTCCGATTACATCATGTATATGTTGTGGTTATTTGATCCCCACACACTCCCCTTATTTGTCTCATTTATGTAGCAAATATCAATGATCAATTTGAATTTAAATTTCAACTGTAACAAGTATATGACTATAACTAGTGTCTAGTCTTCAAGTTCATCTCGTGCAATTGCGCGAATGTTCTCGCGGGCAGACGCTGCCGCTTCTCTCCTTGGTCGAAACGTTGGGGCTTCAGCATTCAGATTACCTCTCCTCTCTGTGCTGTCGCAGGCCACCTCTAGCGGGTACAGATGTTGAATCGGTCGCTCTAGGTAGGACTTGCCAGCTCTCAAACGTACTCCTCTCACTACACCATCTCGTCCTTCGAACAGCTGATCGACGATCCCCAACTTCCACTTTCTGCGGTTCCGTTCATCGCTTTTGATGATCATGACATCTCCTGGTTTCAGTGTCGTTTCTCTTGCGTTGCTTTTCATGTTGTGTCTCTCTCTGAGGGCCTTCAGGTACTCCGTTTGCCATCTTGTCCACAGCGCATCTTTGCATTTCCTCAGATATCTGGCTCGTTTCCTCAGATCGACGTCTTCGATGGTGTCAGGTTCTTGTTCCGGTAACTGACTGGGTTGACCAAATAGCATTGCACTAGGGGTTAAGAGTGGCATTTGAACATCGTCCTCAACGTAGCTGAGTGGTCTGTTGTTGAGGGCGACTTCGATGTCCAGCAGTACTTCCTCAAGCTCACTCCACCGCAGGTTTCCTTTTCCAATGGACTTGTACAGGGCTTGCTTTGTCAGTCCAACCATCCTTTCAAACTGACCACCCCACCACGGTGCTCGGCTCAAGTTGAATTGCCATCTGATTCCTTCGTTAGCCAACCAGTTGTTGAACGATTCGTCGTTTCTTAACTTCTTTAGCCACTTGGCTGCAGCGACGAATGTTCTGCCATTGTCTGAGTATATCTTCTGTGGTTTGCCACGTCTTGCTATGAAGCATTTGAACCTCCTGATGAACTCTTCAGTTGTTTGGTCTGGTACAAGGTCCAGGTGAAGGGCTCTTGTGAGACTACATGCATACAGCAGTATGTAGGCCTTACCCTCTTTGCCGTTTTTAAGCTTGTAAATGATAGGACCAGCATAATCGACTCCTACTACTTGGAAGGGGGTTGACCCTCCGGTCCTGTCGGTTGGTAGGTTCCCCGTGGGCGGGCTTGATAGTGCTATCGCTTGAAACCTCTTGCATCCGTGACAATTCCTGATGATACGTCTCGCCATACGCCTTAGTCTTGGTATCCAGTATTTTGCTCTGACGTGACTCATGGTGAGTCCTACTCCCCCATGGAGGGTCTGCAAGTGGGCGTGCGCAACCAGCTTTTCAGTGAATATATCTCCGTCTGGCAGATATATTGGATAGTCGCCTTGTATCCGCCCTCTGCACTCGTACACACCTTCGTTATTCTTTTGGAGGTTTATCTGAAGCTTGTCCTCTTGGAATTTGCTTGCGTATTCACCTTTGTTTTGGACTCTTTTCACCCAGTTGTGTAGGGCTTTGTTCGTCTCCTCAGTCGTTAAGGGGCCAGACTTTCTTGTATCGCGCTGATTCTTACAGTTCCTTATAAACCTTGTTACCCACGCAGTGATTCGTATCGCTTTCCAGAAGTCCCATTTCTGCATTGCTTGGTCGAGTTCATCCTCTGTCTTGACTGCTACTGCTAATACCTGCTTGATTGCTTTGGCTTCTGTTTGCGATTCCTTTGTTGGACTAGTTACAATGTTTGCAGGCCACTCCTCTGGCTTGGACAACCACGATGGTCCTTTCCACCAGAGCTCACATGATTCGTCTACTTGACCACCTCTGCTTCCCAAGTCTGCTGGGTTCTCTCCAGAACTCACATGTCTCCACTGGATGTATCCTTTCTCCTGGATCTTGCGTATGCGGTTGTTAACAAACTGTTTGTAATCACCGTTTCCAAGTATCCAGTGTAAGGCCACGGTACTGTCGAGCCAACTGTAAACATCAGTCACTGGGTGTCCCTCTAAAGCTTCCTTGACATTATGTACTAAGTTTGTTGACATGTGTCCGGCTACTAGCTCCAGTCTTGGTATTGTCAGACCTTTCTTCGCTAATCGAGACTTGGCGGCTACGAGGCCTTGACTGTCACCCGATGGTTGATGAACAATGGCGTACACAGTTGAGGACACCCCTTTTCCACTCGCGTCTCCAAAGGCATGCAGTTCGATGGAATCGATTTCCTCTTGAAACTCTACAAGACTCCTTGGTATCTCTATCTTCTCTGGTGTATGTTGTTCCCAGGACTTCCAGTTTCTCTGTTGCTCGGTTGGTAGCTCCTTGTCCCATGTTGCTCCGCTGTCACATGCATCTCGGTACAGCATCTTTGCAGCTACTGTTACTGGTGATGCTAGCCCGAGAGGATCATAAATCTTCGCTAAGTTTCCAAGGATCCCCCTTTTGGTGATAGCGGTAAGTGGGGTCTGGAATTTAACTTGGATGGTGTCTTTCTCTTTATTCCATGGTAAACCCAGTAACTTGGTTTCTCCTTTCTTGACTCCGAGGTGCTCCTTGGCATAGCTTTGATCTGTGTCGACGGGAGGCCCTGTTTCTCAAGTTCTGGTATGTTGCTGTGCCACTTGTGCAGTTCAAACTGAGCTTGTTGAAATATGGTCTTGGCGGTCTCTTTTAGCTGATACACTTGACTCACCGTTGTTCCCCCGGTGATGAGATCGTCAACGTACAGACTTTGCTTGATCTCCTTCACCTCTTCAGGGTAGTTCTGCTTGCAATTATTCAAGTGTTGCTCGATTACAGCTCCAAGCAGAAATGGCGATGTCGCGAGTCCAAACAGGGCTCGTGTAAATCTCAAGGTTTCCACCTCCTTGGTTTGCAGATCCTTGAGCCAATGGAACCTCATAACATCTCGGTCTTCTTCCCGTATTCGTACTTGGAGAAAGGCTTGCTTCAAGTCACCTGCAAGGGCCACAGGATGAAAACGGTTCCGAACCAGTACACTCCAGAGGTGATTTTGTAATGGCGGACCAGTTTCCAAACACTCGTTGAGTGAGGGCGCACTTTCCTTCTCACGAGCCGATGCGTCGTATACTATGCGTACCTTGGTGCTCTCTGCTGTTTCGCGTATGATGGCCTTGTGAGGGATGTAGAACTCTTTTCCTTCGGGTGGATGATGCGCAGGCTCCACTATCCCTTCCGATAGCTGATCCTTGATTATTCTGTCGTATTCGTTCAGCATTGGTTGTCTTTCTAGTTTCCGAACTAAGGTTTTCAATCTCTGGAGACTTCCCGTCTTGTTGTTAGGTAGGTGAGGATGATTGGCCTTCCAGAGAAGACCTGTCTCATACCATCCCTCTGAACTTCTAACGAGCTGTTCCTTAAACTCTTCGTAGACGTTATCGTGGTGATCCTTAAGCTGGTCTTCTAGTCCGAGGACGTCCAGTTTACAAAGATTTTCATAGTCGGTAGTGGAAGTCTGGGTCAGGAACATGCTGGAAACATCTGGTTCTTTACCTGGTGATAGGATGGTCCATCCGAGGCGTGTCAGTTCTGCAATAGGCTCTCCAGGATTTCCGAGTTTGGGTGGGGTCTCTGTTTTGATCTTCGCATACTCACTTGTTCCAAGTATCATGTGAACCGGTAACTCTGCCTTCTCGTCGGTGTCGGCCCATACTCACTCCATCTAGGTGTTTGTACGTGCTCAAGATGCTTCGGTAGTGAGGATTCTCAAGGTTGAGTAACACTCCACGGTTGACTTTAGTAACTTCTGCGTCGAGTTGAAAATCACCTTGGAGGCTGGTTATGGTAAGCTTGTACAACTCGATCACCTGGGTTGTTGATCCCATCATCATCTCGATCTTCCTACACTCTCTGCGTAAGGGTCGTTTTTTTTGCAATCTGCTGAGCAGAGCCGCTGATGCATACGAGCTTCCGGCACCTGTGTCCAGAAGTGCACGGCATTGGATACCGTTTACGTTGACCACGACCACAGGGTACACAACGGATCCCTTTCCTGTTGCTGTCATCATTTTCTCATTGGAGGTCTTCTCGGAGTTGTTGGTGCATATTGACGTGTGGTGTTTCCTTCGGCAGTTTTGACAGGTTGCTTGGCTGCGGCACTCCGAGGCCTTGTGGTTGGGTCTGGTGCAATTGAAACAAAGTTGCTTTTGTGCCAGGTGCTGCTTCCGGTCGGACGGAGTGGTGATCTTGTCACAATTCAAAGATTTATGCTCAGCGCTCTCGCAATATGAACATGTCCGTGCTGCGACGGTTGTTTCTTGTTTTGCGTGGAAGCTTCGCGCTTTCTTGAATTTATCGGGTTGTGTCTGTGACAATTTTTCCTCCAATTTGGGTGGGTTCCTTTCCGTCCACTTCCGTAGCGCTTCGATTAGTTGTGGGAACGCCCACTCCTGCCAGTTGTCGTCGAGTCTAACTAAGTCTCCTCTAATCCCTTCTAGCTTGTCTAGTGTCATCCTTACATAACCTTTCACGTCTCCTAGCTTGCCTAGTGTTTCTAAGGCCTGTACATTCGCTAATAGCTTCTCGTAGAACTCGTAAATCTTGCCTGCATTGGATCCATGAATGACCGGAAGTGACATTAGCTCTGTGACGTAAGCGTTTATAATTTCACTCGTCTTTCCGAATCTGGTTTTGAGGATATTTTTCGCTCGTTCATATCCTTCTGAGTTGAAAGGTAGGCCGTCGACTAAACCTCTGATTTTGGGTTCGAGAAGCTCTTTTAGGTACGAGAATTTCGTAATTTGATTGACCTCTGTTTGATCGATTTCCGCTTCAAATTGATTCCAAAATCGCAGCCAATCACTAGTAGTTCCTTTGAACTTGGTGATGACAAGTTTGGGCAATTTAGCGTTGATGCGTTCCTTTGGCTGACTGCCGCTAGCTTCAGGTTTCAATTGTTTTTTCGTATTTAAGCCTCTGTTCTAACTTGACTTGTTCAAATTTTAGCTCTTCCTCCCGTCTCCTGTCTCTTAACTGTTTAGCTGTCTCCTCTTCCACTTGCTTAGCTAATTCTGACTCTGTAGCTTTGATGTTTATTATCGTTTGTTCTATATTGATTACTGCGTTCTCAAATGACAACATGCGGTCTTCCAGCTCGTCGCTCCATGTTCTGATCGCATCTACATCATCTCCTTGCTGGAATTTTAACTCTTGAATTCTTACCTTCAGGTAATGAATCTCTTCGATCTTGCTTTGTATCGTTTTTAGCAGCCTTTCTATAGTTTTGATGTTACCTTTCTCGATCTGCTTCGGGACTCCCTCGTGTGTAAATTTGAGTAGTTCGATTTTCGCTGTTAGCGACTTCTCTAACTCTTCCATTGTTGCCATCTGAAGATCGAGGGTCCCTTCGTGGTCGCCACTTTTGTCGGAAATGGATTCGAACAATATTTATTCACGGTTTTAATGTTTTGTATTTTACAATCACAGTTGCTGTCACTCAGCTCGCGTATAGCTCACACACTGCTTTTACAACGATGTCACGCACTCTCTTCTCTCAGTCTCCGATTACATCATGTATATGTTGTGGTTATTTGATCCCCACAGTTTCACTTTTTAGATATCACGTTCTGATGGAACAAACACTTAAAGAACTACATTCACTCGATGTCATCTGGGATGAGATCCTACCGGACAATTTAATCCAATGGTTGGATCTCTTTTCAGGCGCGCACAACGTGGTGAAGGAAATTATGTTCCCTGCCATTTTAACAGCCGTTTCAGGGCTTATGGCCCCCAAAACTACCATAAAGATTTCAGAGATGGAATTTGAACCGGTAAACATATTTACAATTGTTCTGGCACCACCTGGTGCAGGCAAGAGTGCTGCTATGCATGCAGGAGTAGAGAATCCAATAATTACTCTAGAAGAGACCACAGATATGCCAATTCTCGTGGAAGACTTCACCAGGAGCGCAGAGTGCTGCTATTTGAATCCAATAATTACTCTAGAAAACAACAGATGGAAGACTTGGGGATTTATGCATCTAAAAAGACGATGGGTTGGGGATTTATGCCAAAGACGAAGTTCATGTTGTCATGGAGAAAATGATATCTAACGGACGAAACAAGGAAGTTGACAAAGACCTCCTCATCAAGTTCTTTGACAACGCTCAGTGGACAGTGAACAAGGGAAACTCAGCAAAACGTGACCGAATCCCGCGTACTGGCATGACCTTCTTCGGTCTCAGTCAACCCGAGAGTTTCTTTGAAATCTACGAAAAGATGGCCAAAAAGGGCAATGGTCTGGTTGACCGAATTCTGTGCTGTTGTCCAAGACCATTGCGCCTGACACGCATCGAAGTCAACCAGAAAGTAGGTCAACTCCAACAGTATGGCATACAAAACCTGGAATCAGTATACGAACACATATATCATCGGCATAACGATGGCGATCCAATTATCTACACGCTGACGCCAGAAGCATTCGCATATTTTGTGGAAAAAGAAAAAGAGCTCGTCGAGGCCCAGAACAAGATATACTGTGGCGCATCTTCTGATCGTCTTCCACAGAATATCTCAAAAGCTGCAAAGCTTTTCTTGCGTCTGGCGGTAGCACTTCACGTGTTTACTGACCAGATGCAGAGATCTATGGGCCTGACGCCTGATACGAACACGCCCAACAGCCTCAATGCCACAATAATGAAAAGGGCATTTAGTCTAGGAAATTGGTTTCTGGACAACAGAAACATTCTGGAGAAGGTAAATGCTTTAATTAATTCATTTCAATGTCGATCCCCATTTCCACCCAGTCGTACATACTCTCACTCAAGACAAAGATGTTTGATTTTTTTTCCTTCTGAAAGACAAAATTGCTTGTGTTGTGATCGGATGAGTATACTGTGAGAAAAATTGTGAAATTGATCCCATTGTAAATACATAGCTAGTCCCCAATCCCCTTTGAGCCAGCCACGCAAGCTAGTAACAGCCATCAGAAGAAAATAAATAGCAAAGAAAAACACGATCAGAGAGAATGTTGGGCCTTCCAATAAATTTATATTTATTTTCAGATTGTCAACAATCAAAGAGGAACAGACTCCTTTGGTGTTGCAAAAAAAATCATGCACGCACCTGGCCCCTTTCTTACCATCAGAATGATGTGTAGAATGACGCATTCCTCATCAGCTGTTGTGTTGGCGGCCATGGAGAAGCTAGAAAAAGAAGAGCTTGGGGAGGCAAACCATGACCTCAATTGTTTCTACAAATACCCGCCAATCCAAGTTAAAGAGGAAGGCCTCGAATTGTATGGAATTGATGTCCTCAAATACACCAATGACTTCCGCAAGAGGAATGGTTTGAGTGAAAATCAGTGGGCTACACTTTTGCAAAATGCCCCACATCAAAGAGAAGTAGAGAGGTATTTTGCGCATTGAGGCGATACCAGAGTGATTTTTACTTAACCCGTGCAATAGATATTAGTGTAATACACATTTATTTAGTGCATGGGCTCTAATGCCTTTGTTTTCTTTTGTTTTCATTTGAAGGGCCATTTAATAAGACGCGTCTGTCTAAGACGCAAACTATCCGTATAAACGACACTTTTTGTTATGTTCTTAGCTAAGACGTGACTTACCAAGGAATCGCGTTTTGAGCGTATACAGCTAATTCAGAAAACATTGTCGGTGATCGACTTCAAGCCTACGCGACTAGACCGAAAAAGGAGTATGGGTAAAATCAATGAGTCTATAAATACACTTCCAAGACACAAAACAAAAGGAAAAATTAGAATAACAAAACAAACTACTCCTGAATGCGAGGCTAAGTTCAATTTTATGTATTTTTAAGAATGGTCAATTACGTTTTTTCTGAATTAGCTGTAAATGGTGTTTGTGTCCTCGTTAAGACACGAACCTTGATGAGCATGCGTAACATTACACAGGAATCCCGTCGACAACAACAACTGAACAACAACAAATGTAGTTTTACGAAGTTTGACGGTCGCAGGGTCGTAACTATTTATCACACAAATGTTACAGTGGTTTAAGTCGGTTTAAAGTTCATAAAATAGATTACGTCGCTAAAAAGAAAAAAGGACAAGTACGCGAAAGACGTGAAGCGTCTTATTTTCGCTCTAATAATATAGATGCAAACATTACTCGATTTTGATTGGCTGAGAGCTTTCCTATTTATTCTAAACACTGTGCAAAAAAGTGTAACACAGTGCAAAAGAGTGTAACACACTATGATTACCTATACGTATAAATGGCCATTGACAGGGGGAAATTACTTTTTTTCACGGGTTTAGTAGAGTAAGATCACTGTACTAAACCTGCAGTGAAACAAAAAGTAATTAATAGTCAATGTCTAATCGCCAAATGAAAAACACACACACAAAAAAAGGAATTATAGCCCACTAAATAAATGTGTATTAGACTATTATATATTGCACGGGTAAAGACCTTTGCACGGGTTAAGTAACTTTAACCATTCTGCGATGATCTAATGGCCTGTTCATGTTCACTTAACTTTGGAACCAGTTAAGTTCAATTTGTTTTTTTATACATGGCTTCGAACACTGATGCACATTTCATCACATGTGTTAACTTGCCTTGTATTTGTTTGATATTCTTGGGAGCAATACTTGTGAGACCCTCTTCAGATGAAACACTACGGACTTCATTGTACTTGGTAAGGCAGGCATGTGCTCCAATCTCAACATTCTCTGCTATCATGTGGTCAACCATGCAATCAAACAACATACTTTCTAAATCACTCCATCCAAGGATCGGGATCACATCATTTTCCAACAAAAAGTTTGCATCACTCTGCATTTTGTGGCCTTTAAGTTTCGTTGAATGTCTTACCCTTGTTAATGGATAAATGGCTTTTGCACTCTGAGATGTACCATATGGGTTATCACAGCTGCTACAACGACATTTGTGATTACAACCTTTCATGCTGATGTAACATACACATCTAGAAGGAAGTCCACCCACAGTTTGCCTACAAAATGTTCGATCAATATCTTTCTTTGCTGCCCCTCTACCACAATTACAGTGTTTGCTGCCAATATTATGCAACGAATTTTGAGATGTACTTGGTATATTGGATGATGCACCATCACTTTTTAAGCACCTCTTTTTTGCACTGTAGTAGGTACTGCTTGCAACATCATACCCAATCAAAACACATCTGCTACTGATTGCTGGATCAGTAGGAACAACTGGGACAATTGGAATGTGTTCCAATGATGAGAAGATAACAATGCAAATTTGTAGTACCTTAGCAGAAGCAAGTGCCAACAAATTTCCCAGTTCTCCTATAATGAAAAAGAAAATAATAAGTAAGTAAAGATGGTACAGTATTTGTCACTCAGAAAGAAGGTTGTAAGTAAGTGTAAGTTCCTACACTGTATACCGGGGGGGGGGGGGGGGAGTACTCCCTTAAATTATTTAGAACGGGGTGTGCCGCTGAGTCTCTGTTCCAGACAAAATAATGATAATTTTTGCGACCAAAATAGGTACCCTGTTCCAGACTAGAAGCAATACAAATATACTCTGTTCCAGAGTATTATTGTCATGCATTTCTTTATTCAAGTGTGATGCCTACACATCAAGTTTTTACCTGAGAATGTAATCTAGTTGGATAAATACCATCATTTATAGGGCCAAACTGAACGTAAAATATACCCCTGTTCCAG
>JAUJYZ010000023.1:0-73114 GCA_033675265.1 Actinostola sp. cb2023
AATGCACCCCAAGGTATGAACCCCAGGATCTAGATATCACAAGACATGTAGTAATTTTCTGATATGTGCACACAGTCACATTCATGCAGATGAAAAAGACCTGAAGGATCCTTCACTTCTCAAGCTATTTGTAAACATTTTATTGATAACATGAGCATAAACAGACAATGAAATATCAAAGATTGAGGAGGCTACCAGAGGGCAATCAGATAATCAAGAATGGTTCAAGTTCAGATCAGGCAGAATGACAGCTTCCAGATTTGGAGAAATAAAGAGCAGGAGAGCAACAACAGCACCAGACCGTCTAGTCCGTGACATTTTTCAATACAAAGAGAGAAGCTGCACACCATCCCAGTGTTCTGAGGGTTTAAGTCTAGAGCCAATTATAAGAGAAAAATACATTGAACACCAGCAGAACAATGGCCACACTGGAATAACTGTACAGGAGAGAGGGCTTATTCTTGACAAAAAGTGCCCTCTGCTAGCTGCCAGCATAGATGGTGAGGTGCATGACCCATCAGCAAGACACAGTGAAGCTGGAAATATTGAAATTAAATATAAACAGTATCCCAGTAAACTTCAAGGACTAAAACCTACTTCTTCCCTACTTCTTCAAAAATAGCAGAAAGTAACAAGACCTCCTGCTTGCAGGTAAAAGATAACAAATTAACCCTCAAGCAGAACCACCATTATCATGCTCAAGTTCAAGAGGGAATGGCAATAACAGGAAGACAGTGGTGCGACTTTGTGGTTTATACCAAATACTTGGGCATTGAGGATCTGCATATTGAGCGCATATACTTTGACCCGTTATACTGGAATGACCTAAGAAAGAAGCTGTTGGATTTTTGTTTATATGCAATTGTTCCAGAAATTGTAACACAGAGAGTAAAACGGGGGAAGCCCCTTCAACCCAGTTTGTTTTCATATAAAGTCTAATTAAATATCAGCTTTCACCAATGATTAAAGAAAACAAATTTATTGGTGTATGTTCACTTTTTCACAGGTCAAATAAAATCACTCTATTCAAAGTCATGTTTAAGTTTTATTTGTGTATAATAAATGCTGAAAACTACAACTATATAACAACACATTTCAAATTCAAAATGTAATTATCTCAATATATTTTTTAATGTCAGTTTTCATTTCAAATTGTCGAGTACAAACACTAAAAACTGTGCAAAGGTTTGCACTAATTAGTTCTATATAACACTAATTAAAATAATATAAATATAATAGTACTAAATAGTTATAATTATTCTGAAAAACCTTTTTAGGATAACCAATAAAGTTTATTATTATTATTTTATTTTTTATTATTATAGTACTATTGATGTTACAAGAATGTAAGTGTTTGTACTCTAATAATATCACAAAATAATATATCGCCTTAATTAGCAAATACACCATGTGAAAGCACAGGTAACCCAGGCTGTATACTTGTGAAGAGAATGTATGTGAAGAATACATCCCGAAAAAAAATATTGTCAATAAAGCTTGAAATGATAGATAACAATTGTACTTACCGTCTTGTCTTGATTTATTGCGATTTTAAGCGTTTTTGAGCGATTTTAGGTACTGCTCCCCTTCTCCTACTAAAGAGAAGTAAAGGTAGGAGGCAGAGAGCACGATTTCCAGCTGGATCACTCTACTTCAGGTCGATTTTCTCTCTCAAAACGATAAACCTTCGATTCCTGACATCACTAGACGAAGGAAGGATAGTCGTGGAGTCCTTCGATGTGAATTCATGCGAGAAAACCGATCAATGTCATCCTGAAATAAGCCGTTACGTTCATAAAATTCGCCATTAAAAGTACGTCCCACTCATATCCTGGACGCCAAGGAAGTCGTTACTCCACAGGAAACCCAAACAAAAACTCGATCTCAAACGTGATTGGACGAAAATTCTACCATTTGTCGATTTTTTTCCTATGTGCACTCCCCCACGGGCGAATATTTGAATGTGCTTTGTTAATTTTGTCCAATCACGTTTGAGATCGAGTTTTTGTTTGGGTTTCCTGTGGAGTAACGACTTCCTTGGCGTCCAGGATATGAGTGGGACGTACTTTTAATGGCGAATTTTATGAACGTAACGGCTTATTTCAGGATGACATTGATCGGTTTTCTCGCATGAATTCACATCGAAGGACTCCACGACTATCCTTCCTTCGTCTAGTGATGTCAGGAATCGAAGGTTTATCGTTTTGAGAGAGAAAATCGACCTGAAGTAGAGTGATCCAGCTGGAAATCGTGCTCTCTGCCTCCTACCTTTACTTCTCTTTAGTAGGAGAAGGGGAGCAGTACCTAAAATCGCTCAAAAACGCTTAAAATCGCAATAAATCAAGACAAGACGGTAAGTACAATTGTTATCTATCATTTCAAGCTTTATTGACAATATTTTTTTTCGGGATGTATTCTTCACATACATTCTCTTCACAAGTATACAGCCTGGGTTACCTGTGGTGAAAGGGATAATGATCCATGCAATCTGCTGGAGGTATAAATAATTTTTGGAGTATTAAAATATAATATATTTATGATCGATTAGTATTCCTTATTTATTTATTTATTTAATACCAATATTTACTTGTCTATACTTCTGTAGAAGTGGTAATTTAACAACAACACTATTGGTTATATATAAATATCATATGATAAAATTAACAATTTTTGGAGAATTAAAATATAATATATTTATGATCGATTAGTATTCCTTATTATTTTATTTATTTATTACCAATATTTACTTGTCTATACTTCTGTAGAGGTGGTAATTTAACAACAACACTATTGGTTATATATATAAAATATTATATAAGATACTATGATACACAATAAGATTTAATTTAGCTATATAATATATACAATTTTAAAATAATTTAATTAGGTATAAATATAATATCAAGTTATATAATATATACAATTAACAATAAATAAAATTTAATATAATATTATTAGATATAAATATATATTATTATTATTATTGATGACATAGTTTCTTAAACTTTAGGAGGCTGGTTTCTTTTCGAGGCTCTTTGGCAGTGCAGCATAGGATTAAGATAATATGGTGTATAATATACATGTATAGTTTTTTTCAATTGACTATTAGTACTAACTATTAGTTTGTGTTTCATGATTTAAGTAAAATCACTTTATAGAATGTTTTTGCATGATCAGGTAAAGCAGGACCATAGCCGCCAGTTTTTGAGTGGTCCGGTTTTCAAACTTTGTTTTTCATAAAAAAAATATCCGAATAATTAAAAATGTAAATAAATTGAAACTGTTTGATTTGAAAAGTGGTCCGGTTTATACTGGCGGCTACAGCCCTGTAAAGAAATGTGTACCTCAGGTTACAAGATTGCCCTTGAAATTTGTTAAATGGGCACAGACCTTCCATATTTTGTTTACATCCTCTGACATTGCATTCGGCAAAATCTGACGCAAGATATTGTAATTTTTGATACGTTCAATGGCCCTTTCACTGACATGAATCCTTACAGCTGCAATCTGCCTCGTCTCCACTTCCTCATCAGGATCCAACCTATCCTTGCAGCGCATGAATGGGGGTATGTTAAGGGAACAGCCACGCACAACTAAAAGATCTTGGATCTCAAAGCCTCGATCAGCCATGACTGAATCTCCTGGCTCCAGTTTTTCCAACACACCTGACACTTCAATCATCTCTTTGTCGCTAGTGTGACCACCATACAGGTCTGAGATGAACGTTACAGCTCCATAGGGTGCAATTCCAACAAGCCCTTTGGCAGTGTTGTGGCTCTTGTAGGTTGAGTAGGTCTCACTTTGAACTCTGAAGCATGATGGCTTTTCAATAAACAATTCTGTACAGTCCAGTATTATTCTGGTAAAAGGATATTCCACCCTAAAACTCTCAGGCATGGTTTTATCGACTGTTTCTCTCGCTGCCCATATGTCAAGTTGTATGAACCTTGTGTAAATATAGTCAAGATATGTTACAAAAATTCTGGATACTTCCGATGTGCTGATTTTGAACTGGTCAGCCAGTACTTTTCCCGACATGTTAATCCTCAGCCGGCAAAGTGTAAGACATAATTCATCTGCTGGTACAATAGATCGCTTCTTTCCCCTTTTGTCGATACCTTGAAGCTGAAATGAAGAATTGTTGGATCCCCAGTAGTTAAGACGCGACAAAGCCCCAGAATCGTTGTCAAGAAATTCGTAAAAGGCCTTGAAAAAACTGGTAATTTTCGAATCCTGTGTAGTACAACATATCAGCGTCAGAAAGGGCAAATCGCTCCACTCCAAACCTTTCAACTTCAATCTTTTGCTCTAGATTTTCCTTCTCAAGTTCTAAAGCCCTTATTCTCTGTTCAAGCATCTCTATATGCGACTGTTCGCTTTCCTCGTCGCTTGACCCTTCGTCTATTGAAATGTCTAGTTCTTCCTCGTTGTCTGTAGTACTCTCCTCGGGAATATGCCGAACTAGTTCTCTTCTCGGTTGACTTTTCGGTGTAACATGAGACTTCGACAGTGGAAACACAGTGGGGACATTTACGAGGTAAGTTTTCGCACCTCCTTCAAAATGCTCGCTGCATACGCGATACCCGGAAAGTTGGCTCAGCTTCGGCTTAAAGTCCCTAGAAATATTATGCAACCACTTCTTTCGTAATGCCTTATTCCTCGGAATCACGTAGAATGACAGACGACCTTTATCCTTTTTAGACAAACAACCTGGAACACAACAAGTAAATCCACCAACAACTTTCACTTTCGTTGTTTCGCCTTCGGCGGTCATCTTGTAACATGTTTTGTTTTGATTTTACTACGAGTACCACAATGCCTCGCGCGCGTGACGTCATAATGCAAATCTGCTATTGACAATGGCTGATAGCCAATCAGATTGCGAGATTATGCTAGGTTATTGTAAAAACAGTCATAGAGCCGATACATGTACATTGTATATAACACGGATGTAAGCAATGTTCTATATAAATTAATAAAACAACTTCTAAAACTCCATGAAAATTTACATGTATATTTATGTTATTAAAACAGTATTATATAAATTGTTAGCAAATAACACAAGAAAAAAAAAATCCCATCAGTCTTTATCATTGATAATAAAGAACTGATTAATAAAACATTAGGTCTATATCAGTGATAAAGACCTAATGATTTATTCATCAGTGTCTTTACCAGGGTATAAAGATCCATGCATGTGACCGATTCGACAAACCTGATTGGACCAGTTCATAAATTAATTAATGAGTTTTATATTTACTGAGATGTGAAGCAGTGAGGTAAATATTTCTAAACCCTGCTATTCACTGACAGCAAATAGATTAATTGTTTTAGTACATACAGTACCGCCTGAAATCATTGGTGCATACGGCTGCGACCAGGATGCGCATTTTCTGCGTCCACCGGACGCGTTCCGACCGCGGACGAGACGTAATTGGGACGCGGAATAGTCGCGGTCATCAGCAGACGCGGACAGTGGACGCGGTCGATGAACGTACTAAAATCGTACAATACGTGTGTGTGACGCGACAACGTAACGAGTTCGAAAGTTTATAAGCATAAACAATCACAATTTTAATTGTGAAAATCGATTTTTTTGACAACTATATTTCATTAATTCAGTTGACCTCTCGAACTATACATGTAGAATAATTAGGTTGGTAATGAAAAACAAACTTAAATTGCGTTCTTGAATCGCACAACAAACTTGTTTGGATGCATTTCAATGATAACGATCAATGCGTGGCCGATTTTGAAATACAGTCAAAGCTCAATTCTGAGCGGACACTTTCTTACGGCCAGCTTCCGGCGCGTGTTACGGAAACTTCTGCTGCCGAGGGGGAGCTTCGACCGATAACTACTTTCTCAATATTTTTTATTCACAATAATCTTTCTGAATGGGTAGTGTGTTCCCTGCCGCAGTTTTACTTTCCTTCTCTATTAAATAAAAACTGACATTTCGATTGCCAAATTTCAACTGATTTTCAGAATGTTTATGTCTACAGCTAATTTAGACCTCGGTCTCATATTACAATTAATTTTGTAGAAAATTCATATCTTGATATAGAGCCGTTTATATTCCAGAAATCAGTCTTCATTTATCTGACATTGATCCTTTTCAGCAAATGGTACTCCATAGAATCCAGCTTGTCCAATATGCCTTGGGTGTGCATCTCGAAGTTCAGATAATTCTGGATAATTGCAATCATTTCTTGAAGACTGGAATTGTCACTTATATGGGCTGTCTTTATACTATCTATGACTTTTCTTTTTAACTCGTTCAAAGTTTCAATAGATTCTAAACGGTTATTTCGAAGTTGATCTAAATTTTGATTCATCTCAGTATCTTCAGTTTATCTCCCTGGACGCTTTAGCTTCTTCTGTGCAAGCTAGCTAGCCAGCACTTCCTTCGAATGGTAGTCACCTTGGTGTAACTAATCAAACATCAAATACATTGCCGCTGATTGCAGCATTGACGGCAAAGTCTTTGACGTTGCCGCTTCAGGCCCCTATCAGGCGTTGTACTGTAAACATGAGTGACGTTAGTAATACTTTCAGGCATTGCCATCAGAAATATCAAGATTAAATGCATTCGTGTTTTGTTTTCCTTTTTGTAAAACGAAAGTACCAAAAGCATAAATGACATGAACATGAACATAACATATATAAATCAGCATGCACCGGTATACACCATTATTGGTAATCGTGTCGGAGCCTTTTGAAGAGTGATCAAACTTTTGAAAAACCAATGCTGGTAGTTGCATGCAGCGGTATACTGACATATTTTAAAATAGCAGATGCCTGACGTAAACAATTGTGTAATAAATACATCACACAGGCGGTGGTGCGGATAGGAAAAGCTAATTTTAAAATGAAACACAGAGATTACAGTGTGGACACTCGAACCGTGAACACTAATTTTTTTTCAACCTTTTTTTTCAAACTTTCTATTGCTTCGTAGCCTCTCAAATGGAGTATTGAGTCTAAATGCACTTAGTAATTAAAACAAATCATTTTTTTTCTGATCAATTTGCTCGATCGATAATTTATATACAGTATACAGCATGTGTTAGAAAACACCTAAGCGGTTCGAGTGTCCATACTGCAGCTACATGTGAAACATGGATTTGTATTTCCTAAAAAGCAATTGGTCTTTAGTATCGTTCTCAAAGAGTGCCGACCTTAATTATCTCTCCGCTGGTCGGGTACCCTGTGTACCAGAGCTGGGGCTGGTGACTAATTCAATCCAGAGTAAATAAAATGGCATCCGTCGCGTCTCGTGTAGCTTCGTTCAGCTTCGTTTTATCATGTTTATGTATTCAGAAAGCTGCCAGTGACTGGACTACTGCATTTCTTCACCTTTTAAGAAGTCATTGTTGTTCTCATAAATAAGTATTAATTACAGTAAAGGTTTTGGTGTACATTTGTGTTCTCGTAACTTGTGACTGTGTCGGTTGTTTATAGAGTTCTTATAGACGACTACCGAGTACCGGACAGGATCAAATCTAAGCTTATATGGTGCTCTGTTCGTTTCGTGAATACGAATATTTCTATATTTCTGATAATCACGCTAATTTAGTTGTGCTAGTAGACGTACTCAGTCTGATTATCCGCATTTAATTCAGGACTCAAATCAAAATCAAACTGACGACAAAAAAATCTGTGATCGGAAGACATGATTTTTGAAATATTTAACAATCTTTAACAATTATCTTTATTCGCCACTTCCTGGCATAAACTGCAAATAATATAAGCTTTACGAAGTTTTATATTCGAAATAAATCAGTACTTCTGTCAAACAACAAGTGAGACCATGAAACCATGCATGTCATCAGCCAGTCTACATGCATTCCATTCCAGCATGATTGTGCGTAGCCGAAATGTATATCAAAACTTTTTTTTCCCGAAAACAATGAATCAAGTACATGTAGAGTACACATGTAGTTCGTCCACGGCCGCGACCTCAAAGTAGGACGCGGTTATCGCGCAGTCAATTCGCGGCCAGATTGCGTCTGAGTCTCGACCGAAACGCGTCTATACCGCGTCCAGTTGACGCGGTATAGACGCGTCTAATGCACCAATAATTCCAGGCGGTACTGTACATGTACATGTACCAACGAGCCAATCAAGGAACTAAAAATGATTTAAGCCAAAAATTATGGAATATTTCACTGAAAAAAAACAGAAATTATGAAGAAACAAACCAACAGCGCACGCTCGATGGCGTTAATAGCGTGTGCACTCCAACTACAATTGTATTAAAAAACACAACAGAATCTTCAACTTTCTGGCCATTTTTATCTTTGGCTACATGTATATCATAAAAGCAATAGAAGACAAAAGTTTGTCCACAGACGATAGGAATGGTTCTTAGAAAATGAAGTCCTCATCTGTGGCATCTAAATCAGTGTTAAACAAGACGCTCAATGAGCGTACACTCGGGCATTATGACAAGGACAATGTCAGTTGCGTGAGGAGGGACCTGACAATGACTGGCAGTTGCGTGACGAGGGAGACTATGTATATATGTGTCGGTGAGCATAGATAAAAAACTCCGAATCGTACTTCCGTAGCACGTACTTGGAACGTCCAGTTGAGGTTCATATTCATGGTCAGACGGTTCTGATAACGTCTTTGGTTTCTTCGTTATCGCAGAGGAAAGTCGGTCAAATGAAAGGACTTAAGAATTCTTCCCGAACTTCGTATCTTTTAAACATCCAGTTGATTCAGACTACGGTATGATGTGACAAAGCTCGACGAATCTGCTGTCTCTGCCTATACATTGAAAGATCTTGTTCGATTTATCTCGAAATCAGAAAGGAATTATCGATTAAAAATCAAAAGCTGCTTCTGTTAGATTTAAATGTAAGATGTGACCTCAAGTGACCTCAAGTACGTTTAAAGACGTACCACAGCGTACCTTGAAGAGTCGGAGATCTTTATCGATGCTCACCGACACAAATAGTCTCCCTCGTCACGCAACTGTCATTGTCATAATGCCCGACTACGCTCATTGAGCGTCTTCTTCTGTAATATCCCTAAAATCTAAGGACGTTTTGATTTCGATTGTATTTTTGCCGTTCACTGACCTGTTTTGAGCGTGGAAATTCTAAAATTAGGTCGCGTAATAGATTTATGACTCAGACAAGGATCATACAACTGTAATCGTACTGAAAAGAACACGGAGAAACCTACATTTTATCATGCAAACACTGTTTATTTTCAAAACAATTGACCTTGCTTGCCTTTGCTTTGATGAAGTTTTAATTGAAGTACGATTTTTACGATTCCTTTTCCTTCTGAATTTTTCAAACGTGGAATAAAATAAACATCCATCATATATATAAACTTTATTAACGTGTCAGACTTCTAGCATACCACAAGTGGTACACTAATCGGGACACTTAATTAAGACATAATTACATTTACAAATACAGATATATAAAAAGGAAATGTCATGAGTTACTGAAAATAAAACACGGGCTTTAAACACGCTCATTTCACATACAAAAGCATACGCCGATTCGTGTGGGCCCACTCTGAAAGATGTCGTTTCATTTATAACAAAAACAAACGCGCCTTAGCTGCATCGTCGAACGATGAACTAGAATCCTGACCTTTATATAGGTCAGGATAAATAGCTTGAAGATCTACAGCTGCTTTTAAAACTAAGATTCAAATCTACTTGAGTCCTGTGTGTCGTTTGTTTTCCCTTATCTGCTGAGTAATCTTGAAATTCGATACGATCAAATACGTCGCATTCTTTCTTTGACCAAAACAAAACTACAAAAAAACAAGAAAGCCCATTTTATAACTCGGGCTACCTTCGGAAGGGTCCGAGTAATAAGATACATTATAAGCATTCCTCACTCAGTAGAGGCAAAATGCTGAATGCTGACAATTGAGTTTCCCGTCGTTATATAGTGAGTTTGTTAGTACAGTAAACACTCATCTTTATTTGATGTACAAAATGTACTTGTGGATTTGCCATAATAATAATAACAATCACATTTAATATATAATTTACAAATTATATTTAATAAAATATAAAAATATATATAAAACAACTACATTCCTCTCATTTATTGATAAGCTAAGTCAATCCTATTAAGACTTCAGTTCCATTAGAACCAGATTATATTTTAGATCAGTTTCTTATTTTCTTTTACCATTCAGTCTCCACCTCTTTTAGCATTGTTGATACACATTTATCTACCACACCCAAACACACTGTACTCAGTCAGATATCATTATTCCTATTTCCCACTTACAATATTTTACACAGTTAGATAACTTTAGCATTGTTGACACACACACTTATCTACCACACCCAAACACACTGTACTCAATCAGATATCATTATTCCTATTTCCCACTTACAATATTTTTACAGAGTTAGATAACTTTAGCATTGTTGACACACACTTATCTACCACACCCAAACACACTGTACTCAGTCAGATATCATTATTCCTATTTCTCACTTACAATATTTTACACAGTTAGATAACTTACAATTTCTGCTATCCAGCAATATAACTGTGTTACAGTAATTCAGACTTCAACTATATAAAATATTTAGTTTACCTTACGAATCAACTGCGTATTTTACATTAACAGAGCATAATCTCGCAATCTGATTGGCTCTCAGCTGTTGTCAATAAAAGTACAGACACACAGTATGACGAATCGCTCGCGTACAGAGCAAGCATGCGCTTGAAACAAAACTCAAGAGTAGTCAAGTGGAATCAGGAGCGTGGCGAGTGATTGCCAAGTTTTGGACATTTTATGATGTCAAGTGTGTGTCAATAAGAGTACAGACAACGAAAAAACATCTGAAATTTGTTTTTACAATAACAAAGTAAAAAAACATCCAAAAACAAGGAAAAAGTTTGAAAGAAAATCTGTTTCAATTGCGTGCTGGCTCTGTGAAATAAAAAACGTGAAAGAGCTTATTGCTGCGAGCCGTCAGGCGAGCAGCGAAACTAATCTTGACGGAGTTCCTGTGTCATGTGTGGTCGTGTGGGATCTGGGCACTTATGTGGATGAAACGAGAGTCTCGACCAAGCAGATGGGTTGTAATACGTATTCCATATATGGTAAAAGCGTGCAAGCGAATAGTGGCCCCTAACAAGCGTATAGCGGCCCCTAACAAGCGAATAGCGGCCCCAATTTGGTTAATAGGTATTTGCAATGCAAAATATTTTCAAAAGCTAGAAAAAATGCAGAGTTTGTCAGCGTAATCCCTCGTGGTCAAGTGCGTTAAAGCGGAGGGTTGGGTTTAGGGATGGGGCAGACTATGAAGTGATTAATTTGATGATTCGAGTTTCAGATTTGATATAAAGTTTTAAAAGATTAAGAAGTTTTTAATAATCGGATGAAAAAAAATTCTAAGTCCAATCCTACGAAATAAAAAAAGGGTCCGCCATTCGCTTGTTAAAGTGCCTATGAAGCGAAAATGTAGATCCTTGTTTTATTGTACATTATTGTTGTTTGGTCTTTCTCTGAACATTTGCTGTATTTAAACATCAACTTTGAGCGTGCGAACATTTTCTTTTTGCGGTTCGAAAATTATCATTTTCAACCAAAATGTGTGACAAGAGACTGGGCCCTTGACAATGGCTCGGTGATGTCATAAGTTGTGTATGCCTTTGTTTGCACAACTTATGACGTCACATTTCTATAGTTTGATCGAGCGGGAATTGTCGCATTTTGAAACCCAAAATGGCCAACTTCGTGCGCGAAATAAAAAATGTTCCCGTAGCTCAATTCACTTTTTATTAACGCCATGTAAACAAGCAAATAGTAAACTTTCGTAGTAGCAAATAAAAACGGGGTCTGTTTTTTTCGTTTCATAGGCACTTTAAGTGCTTCTATTCGCTTGTTAGGGGCCGCTATACGCTCGTACCATATATGGAATACGTATTACAACCCCGACTCCGACCAAGGGAGCACGGCAGAAACTGGGCTGCCTGTGGTGATGACGCGCTTAGAGGTTTTTGCGCGCAGGCTCATCAGTATGGGATCCCTGTGGCTAATGCTGACGTTTTTGCGGTTTTCCACAATAAGATCGCGCGGGCTCATCAATACTGAATAAATATGGCTGCCTAAATAAAGTGACGGGGAGTGAAACTTGTAAGACCCTTTCGACAATCCGCGTCAGAATGCTAGGAACATCGCCGTTGCTAGGAACAGCCCGAGTTTCGTACAGAGAAAAACATGGAGGCCGACGGTTTTACGAACAGTTTCGTAGGGAGAAAAACATGGAGGCCGACGATGCGACGACGAAATGTGTACCAAGGTCTGTAAATACAATTTTCTGCATATTTTTTTCTTGACTTTTATCATTTGTTTGTATGTTCAGTTTAGCGTAGAGGCGAAAAAATGACTTACCGGCTTACGAAATGAGTTTGTTGTTTCATCAAGTGTAAAAAGACTCAGAAAAATACTGAGTTGTTGTTGATCGATTGTGCTTGCCCACAAAAGTACCGGGAAGAGTACTAAAGCATAAAGGACTTGTCTTGCTGTTTTACAGACTTAATACGATCCTTGTTTGCATTTTCCTGCGAAAACATCACGTCTGTAGACGAAACGTACGTATGTGTACGCTTTTCATTGTAATAAACTAGGTCTCAGTCCAGCGAAAGTGAATATCTTTGGACGCCTCGTAGTGAAGCTCAAGTATCCTTCATGTATTTAATTGCACTGTTTTTTTCTTTTTGTTTTGTAAAGTGTGACACCGTCCTTCGATGTGGGTCGCCGCATGCAAGTCCAGTTGATGCTGTTAGGAAACACTTTCGACCTTTTTCTCCAGTTTTCTCGTTTATGATTTGCCAATTCGGATGTAACGCAGGCTAGATTTGCATTAATAAAAATGCTTTTCCTACTCCTTTCTTTCTCAAATGACAATGCTGTACCCTTGGCTGTAACTGATGAAAGTACATTTCATGATTCAAAACAAACGCAAAATCAAAAGGGAAACTGATGTCGCGTACGGAAAATTTATTTCAGAAATGTTAAATGTTTTGCTGAAAAGACTCTCAAGGGAGGGGAGGGAGAGTAATGCTTTGATAGCTGTCATCGATTAACTGCTGACCAAAAGTAACGTTACGAGCATGTTACAAAGGATTTCCATGATTCTCTTCTCTGAATGGCTGAGAATCGATCACATGATCTTAGTTTCACTCCCCGTCATTTTATTACTGACGATACTATACGTTTTCTTTGTTTATGAGCCGCGCTATCATATTGTGAATAACCGCAAAACGTCAGCGTGAACCACAGGAATCCCAATTTACTGATGAGCCCGCGCGCGCATGATCAAATGCAAAACGCGTCCTCACCACAGGCAGCCCAGTTTCCGCCGTGCTCCCTTGTCTCGACAAGATTTCACAGAGTTTGTGGGTTTGTGGAGATGATTTTTGTGAGCCCACGGTACTTTTGATCAGCGCACACACAACATGTTCAATCGATATACTGGCTGGAGTATCGTTTATTTTTCGCTGATTCAAGCCAGGAAAGTGTTCGTTTTCTACAAATCCATGATGCAACTTTATTCATTGCTGGAAGCATTCATCAAGGTCACGAACAATTTAGTGACATTTCAAGGGGAAGATGTGTGCTCAGTCGCGTCCAGTACTTCTATCTGTTCTACAGTTGATCAGAGTTGACCGAAGGAGACAGCATGTACTTGAATGCTTTGAAAGACACAGTATCCCAGATACAGAGACGCTGACCTATCTACCTGATCGAGCTCGTTGGTCTTCGTCAAACCAATCCGGCCCATGCCTTTGGCATTGAGGCAACTACTGAATCAAATTATACGTTCCATCCTGGTGTACTTTTATCTTCTACAAGTGTGCTATGAGGCTTCGACATCTTTCCTGATATCTGGCCAGTAACATTGTATATAATATACACCAAACACAATTCTCTATTGCATTGAATCCATATTTGTATTAATTACTGCATATCAGTAGAGTACAAACTATTACAAGCGTGCAACATAAATAGTGCAAAGTATTGCATGCTTTTAGTGCTGGTACATGTCAATGACCAGATTATTATAGACGTGTTAGCATTTGTATTAAGCAACACAATACACCATTTTAATGATATAGAAACTCGGGTGGGAATGAGAATTAATAGAGACATGGAATGAAACAATGTGACCGGGACGGGAATGGGAATCAATGGAGATGTGGGATGGGAACAATGGGACAAGGGTGGGAATGAGAATCAGTAGAGATATGGGAGGGGGAGGGGATTTTAGTGGGTATACATATCAAACTTATGTTATACAAAAGGTCATTGTTTCACATATGCAGATGAGGCGAGTCTTGTTTAGGCGAAAAACAGCATGATTTTGATACATTTTTGCTTTTTACTGCATTGTTAAAATACAAATCAAAAACCTACCAACGGAATATCAAAGACGAATATGTAAGGAATGAATAAGCTGGCAATTCAAGCACAAATAAAGAGGTTTGAAGGTGGCATTTTCCGTTTCTTCAAAGTCAATCGAACTGAAATCTCTGAAGAGATATAGGAGAGCGTGACATACGCTGCACACAAAATCCCTCTGAATTCTTTGGGAATTGTGTCAATCAAAAACCTACCGCCGGATTCTAATGCTCTGTAATTGTACGCGCATTTTGATATAAAATACATGTATATTAAACTTAATTAAGCGGTGGCAAAATGAAATCTAAAACTCTTTGTTTGGTAATTGTGAACATCATATTGGTGCTCTGTATCTCGGTCTGTATGTAGAAGCTACATAGGCCTGCGAATTCGCAAATAAATTATGGCTCGGCAAGGACGTTTTTTGAAGGCAATTTCCAATATTTACACGCACGAGATCAATAAGTAAGTTCGAATTTGTGATATATTTTCCCGTTGAGGAAACATATGCAGCTTTTCCATCCTCTCTTATATTTTAGCTACCTGATTTACACATTGTCAAAGGAAAAATATGAATTCAGAAATGATAAACCAGTCACGTACGAATCTGCTTTATTTAGCGGTCATAGTGAACAAATTGCTGGATCAATCGGGCCTCACGTGCATTAGTAAACAAAGCATTGACAAAAAACGTTGTCCGCGTGATACTGGATCCCAACAGGAGCAAATGTTCAATGATGCAGGACATAAGTTTGATATGATAGGTGTCTCGAATTAGTTTCTTGTAAGCTAGAACACATGACACAGTGATAAAGTTATTATTATTATTATACTGCATTTTATTATTTTATTTTACAACTAAATGCGCCTCGCTGACAAGAAACAGAGCCACATGTATGCATTGAAAGCTACATGTACGGCAGTGCACAACTCGCACACTTCACTTTCTACCAGAAATGACTAGTATAGAATGTAGTAAGAAGTGAGTGTGAGACTCGTGTCCCCAATTAGCAGTAAGTAATGCTACATTGATTGACACGATAAACAATTTTTTTTTTTACATGACTACACTCACTAACGAGATAGTCAGTACTAACGACTTTTCACTCACAATCGAGGCTGTTAAATTTGTGTCTGTTTTTCTAATCAGTAAAACTTAACAAAAACCCTGTATATTACAAAGAGTATGTAAAGTGAGTCTGTTTTTTTATATTGATATACATTGATATATTGTTCTTGTACTTCATTTCAGGGTTCAGTAGAAGACAACATCATATTTGGTCAACCAATAATATACAAGGAACTCTGTAGTATTGCAACACAGACAGATGATTATGGCTGTAGTAATGGATGTACTTCTATGTACATCGATACAGGTTTAACTGACAACAACATGGATGATGCAAGTCAACCACATCCAACAGTTGTAGGTGATAGTGGTCATAATTCAGTTAATGCAGTTGATAGGAATTCGTTGAAAAATGCTTCTGCTGTCCACATGGATGAACATTCATTAATGTTGAGTATTTTAGAGGAATTATATTTACCCTCTGAAAAGGAATCAGTTGAAAACAGCACTCAAGCAACAGATTCAACCACCGATGATGTTAATTCACATTCTCAAGAGAGTGTGGAAAGTCACCTTCATGGAAATGGCAAACACACCGGAAAGAAGCCATTTGAATGTTCTTACTGTGGTAAAAAGTATGGCCGGAAACACATTCTCACAACTCATCTCAGAATTCATACTGGTGTGAGGCCATACAAATGTATTTTTTGTGACAAGACATTTCGTTACAAAATGTCCCTTACAAGGCATTTACAAAGTCATACTGGAGAGAAGCCATTTGAATGTTCTTACTGTGATAAAAAGTTTGGCCAGAAAAGCAATCTTACAATGCATCTCAGAATTCATACTGGAAAGAAGCTATTTCAGTGTTCTTACTGTGATAAAAAGTTTTTCCGTAAAGGCAATCTTACCATTCATCTCAGAATTCACACTGGAGAGAAGCCATACAAATGTCTTTCTTGTTACAAGATATTTCGGCACAAACAATCCTTCACAAGGCATAGTTGCTGCGAGCCATTAGGCGAGTACTGCGAGTAGCCAGTAACACTAATATTGGGCTTCCTGTGTTTTATGTTGCGCTGCTATTTAGTCAGGTCACGGAGGCTAGGATCGTGATTGTTTGAATACACGACACTTCTGTATGAAATACCTTAAAACTTGACCTATATTAAAGACTCTCTGTCGACCGACATGCTTTGCGGGCGTTTGTTATTGTTTTGATTTCAATTATTGACATATTATGCAATTATTGACCAATCAGAGCATGCGCCTCCCCATCCGCAATCCATTTCCCATTCTTCACCATAGCAACAGTATGATTGGTAAATTCCTCGACACAAACTCAGCTCTCCTGTTGTAGATATAAAATTGCTCAGTCAGAATTGATAGAAAAGTTTCAAATAACTTTGAATGTCGTTCTGACAGTTCTGACATGGATCGGTCTGTGCCGCAAATACATTGGAAGACTGGATACGAATGTTTTGACCAATCAGATAGCAGTTCTAATAGTGAGTTCATCAACTCCTGTCTATCAAAGTGTACTAATCGCTAGTTACTGTTTGTGTAATTGGATAACATAATAAGGTGATCACAATTCTAAATTGGAAGAAGTTCCAAAGTTCAAGAATATAGAATGTATCTATCTTATGTAACCATATGTTCTAGAAATGAAATACCGATATTGTTGTAAAACCTTATTGTCAAAGTGGCACTAGCTAGATTATTTGTCTCATAACACTCATTTCGGAGCTCGAGAGGGTTATATCGGCGTCTGCAACTTTGCATAAGGACATACCATTTTGCTGTATCTTCCAGGGCCGTACATAACCCAACATTCAAGGGGGGCAGTACGTATTTAACAGCAAAAAATAACTGAATTATAGTTATAGAAATACAGTTATCAGTACGTATTTTGTGGTATCATTTTCACCACTAGATATCATGTTTAATTGTACGGGATATTTTCTGGATTGAGGCTAAGCCTGAGCAAACGCGTCTTTTATCAAGAAGTACAGCGGTGTCTAAACAACTCAAACCGTGTATATTTTTACTGTTACTTTCGGGGGGTCGCTATTTTCGGAACTATGCGGTATCTTGTATAGAACACAGTTTAGACCTCGTATCATTGACACGTTGCTGAATGATGGGCGATGTTCTTGTAATTTGATCTTCACGTATCTGGTATAGAACACAGTGTATACCTCGTATCATTGACACGGTGCTGAATGATGGGCGATGTTCTTGTAATTTGATCTTCACGTATCTGGTATAGAACACAGCGTATACCTCGTATCATTGACACGTTGCTGAATGATGGGCGATGTTCTTGTAATTTGATCTTCACGTATCTGGTATAGAACACAGTGTATACCTCGTATCATTGACACGTTGCTGATTGATGGACGATGTTCTTGTAATTTGATCTTAACGTATCTGCATGGCCGGTATATAGAACGTAGCGTATACCTCGTATCATTGACACGTTGCTGAATGATGGGCGATGTTCTTGTAATTTGATATTCACGTATCTGGTATAGAACACAGCGTATACCTCGTATCACTGACACGTTGCTGAATGACGGGCGATGTTCTTGTAATTTGATCTTCACGTATCTGGTATAGAACACAGCGTATACCTCGTATCATTGACACGTTGCTGAATGATGGGCGATGTTCTTGTAATTTGATCTTCACGTATCTGGTATAGAACACAGCGTATACCTCGTATCATTGACACGTTGCTGAATGATGGGCGATGTTCTTAATTTGATATTCACGTATCTGGTATAGAACACAGCGTATACCTCGTATTACTGACACGTTGCTGAATGATGGGCGATGTTCTTGTAATTTGATCTTAACGTATCTGCATGGCCGGTATATAGAACGTAGCGTATACCTCGTATCATTGACACGTTGCTGAATGATGGGCGATGTTCTTGTAATTTGATCTTCACGTATCTGGTATAGAACACAGCGTATACCTCGTATCATTGACACGTTGCTGAATGATGGGCGATGTTCTTGTAATTTGATCTTCACGTATCTGGTATAGAACACAGTGTATACCTCGTATCATTGACACGTTGCTGATTGATGGACGATGTTCTTGTAATTTGATCTTCTCGTATTTCGTATAGAACACAGCGTATACCTCGTATCATTGACACGTTGCTGAATGATGGGCGATGTTCTTGTAATTTGATCTTAACGTATCTGCATGGCCGGTATATAGAACGTAGCGTATACCTCGTATCACTGACACGTTGCTGAATGATGGGCGATGTTCTTGTAATTTGATCTTAACGTATCTGCATGGCCGGTATATAGAACGTAGCGTATACCTCGTATCATTGACACGTTGCTGAATGATGGGCGATGTTCTTGTAATTTGATATTCACGTATCTGGTATAGAACACAGCGTATACCTCGTATCACTGACACGTTGCTGAATGACGGGCGATGTTCTTGTAATTTGATCTTCATGTATCTGGTATAGAACACAGCGTATACCTCGTATCATTGACACGTTGCTGAATGATGGGCGATGTTCTTGTAATTTGATCTTCACGTATCTGGTATAGAACACAGCGTATACCTCGTATCATTGACACGTTGCTGAATGATGGGCGATTTAATAAGCGTTCACTCGTGCCCTGGTGCGTTTGAGCACTGGGATGCATTGTAGCATGAAAGAAGTATACTGTATATACCGCTAACAGCGTGTGCATTTGTATGTGAGATAAGCGTATTAGACATACTTCCTTCAAATTTCCTTTTTTCTGACGATCACAAGACGACATAACTTTCTTCTAACAAGGTTTGTGAAGAAAGAGGTCGACTGTCGATAAAACCTCATAGATCAGCTTTTAGTGATCTCGTTCAATTCCCAGCCGGACCCACTCAATTGCAGATTGTGCTTAGTCATCAAAGGTGTATTCACTGCTTAAAACATTTCTCTATATTTAGATCTGAGATAACGATTATAGTCGGATCAAATCAGTGTTTGGTCACTTGTTGAGTGATAGGTGTATTCACTGCTTAAACATTTCTCTATGTTTAGATCTGAGAACGATTATAGTTATCAACTCAGTGTTTGGCTGTCAGACTTCTTGTCTCCTAGTTGAGCCACTTTATAAAGGTATTTTTTGGAAAAAGGACAATCCTGGCAAGGAAACTCAAGCCATTCAGAACTAGATATATTTTCGTGATAGATTCTGACAACTGACAACTGAACTTGCCCCTGCTTGACCTCCAGAGCCTCCGGATTGGTTTGTGATTTGTAATCTCTCTTGTGATGAGATTTCATGTCTCCACCTTCCATTTCATAACCTGACCGACAAAAAAAAAGACGATCTCCAATTTAAGACTCCTTCGGCCTGGGCACGAGTAATTAGGAGATTCCCGGCAAAGTCCTTTTCGTACGTCGTCAGTTTCTTGCTTGCGGGGACAACGATACTTGGAATAGTTGTATCACTAGGCTACCTACAATTTAGTGAGTACTGCCTGCTACTGGATTGGTGATATGATTGCATGGTGGGTATAATAAATATAGTTGTATAACTAGGCTACCTACAATTTAGTGAGTACTGCCTGCTACTGGATTGGTGTAATGTCAGATTGCATGGTGGGTATAATAAATATAATTGTATCACTAGGCTACCTACAATTTAGTGAGTGCTGCCTGCTACTGGATTGGTGATGTGATTGTGAAATACAGAAATACCTACTCACCAAGTTTGTGAATCTTTGCTGAGGCTACAAGTGCAAACAATTCACCGTGAAATGTTAGAATAAAGAATTATAAACACAAATAGTTGCTAGAAACGCACGCGTCTTACATGAGGTTCAGCCGCGAACTAAATAATGATGATCGCACTTTTGTAGTCGAAGCGCGCACTGCATTGTGGTGGAAAGGAATGTATAAGAAAGTATTTTGGGATAGCTAGAACAAAGCAATCCATTGTTGTAGTGGAAGCGTGGACTGCATTGTGGTGGAAAGGAATGTATAAGAACGTTGCATTTTGGGATAGCTAGAACAAAGCAATCCATTGTTGTAGTCGAAGCGTGCACTGCATTGTGGTGGAAAGGAATGTATAAGAACGTTGCATTTTGGGATAGCTAGAACAAAGCAATCCATTGTTGTAGTCGAAGCGCGAACTGCATTGTGGTGGAAAGGAATGTAATAAGAACGTTGCATTTTGGGATAGCTAGAACAAAGCAATCCATTGTTGTAGTGGAAGCGCGCACTGCATTGTGGTGGAAAGGAATGTATTAGAACGTTGCATTTTGGGATAGCTAGAACAAAGCAATTCATTGTTATAATCGAAGCGCGCACTGCATTGTGGTGGAAAGGAATGTATTAGAACGTTGCATTTTGGGATAGCTAGAACAAAGCAATTCATTGTTATAATCGAAGCGCGCACTGCATTGTGGTGGAAAGGAATGTATTAGAACGTTAATTGCATTTTGGGATAGCATATCAAGAAATCCCCCATTAAAATGTGGTTTGATCGGCCAGCTTTCCTATTACCATATTTGGGCATTGTACTTACCATATTTGGAATCCCTGTAAATATTTTTCGCTTAAAAGTACGATTTTTATCGAAAAATCCATCAAAACTTACAGCAACTCGAGTAAATGAATGTAAACTTTGTCGGCCATTTTGTAACATGGCCAAAAAGACTGGGAATAACTTAACAAAGGGTGACCGGTTAATTCGTGCCCAGTCCCCGTAAGCCGATCTACGAAAACAGCACAGATTTCTTGATATGATAGAACAAAGCAATTCATTATTATAATCTAAGCGCGCACTGCATTGTGGTGAAAAGGAATGTATGTATTTGCGGCACAGACCGATCCATGTCAGAACTGTCAGAACGACATTCAAAGTTATTTGAAACTTTTCTATCAATTCTGACTGAGCAATTTTATATCTACAACAGGAGAGCTGAGTTTGTGTCGAGGAATTTACCAATCATACTGTTGCTATGGTGAAGAATGGGAAATGGATTGCGGATGGGGAGGCGCATGCTCTGATTGGTCAATAATTGCATAATATGTCAATAATTGAAATCAAAACAATAACAAACGCCCGCAAAGCATGTCGGTCGACAGAGAGTCTTTAATATAGGTCAAGTTTTAAGGTATTTCATACAGAAGTGTCGTGTATTCAAACAATCACGATCCTAGCCTCCGTGACCTGACTAAATAGCAGCGCAACATAAAACACAGGAAGCCCAATATTAGTGTTACTGGCTACTCGCAGTACTCGCCTAATGGCTCGCAGCAACTATGCCTTGTGAAGGATTGTTTGTGCCGAAATATCTTGTAACAAGAAAGACATTTGTATGGCTTCTCTCCAGTGTGAATTCTGAGATGAATGGTAAGATTGCCTTTACGGAAAAACTTTTTATCACAGTAAGAACACTGAAATAGCTTCTTTCCAGTATGAATTCTGAGATGCATTGTAAGATTGCTTTTCTGGCCAAACTTTTTATCACAGTAAGAACATTCAAATGGCTTCTCTCCAGTATGACTTTGTAAATGCCTTGTAAGGGACATTTTGTAACGAAATGTCTTGTCACAAAAAATACATTTGTATGGCCTCACACCAGTATGAATTCTGAGATGAGTTGTGAGAATGTGTTTCCGGCCATACTTTTTTACCACAGTAAGAACATTCAAATGGCTTCTTTCCGGTGTGTTTGCCATTTCCATGAAGGTGACTTTCCACACTCTCTTGAGAATGTGAATTAACATCATCGGTGGTTGAATCTGTTGCTTGAGTGCTGTTTTCAACTGATTCCTTTTCAGAGGGTAAATATAATTCCTCTAAAATACTCAACATTAATGAATGTTCATCCATGTGGACAGCAGAAGCATTTTTCAACGAATTCCTATCAACTGCATTAACTGAATTATGACCACTATCACCTACAACTGTTGGATGTGGTTGACTTGCATCATCCATGTTGTTGTCAGTTAAACCTGTATCGATGTACATAGAAGTACATCCATTACTACAGCCATAATCATCTGTCTGTGTTGCAATACTACAGAGTTCCTTGTATATTATTGGTTGACCAAATATGATGTTGTCTTCTACTGAACCCTGAAATGAAGTACAAGAACAATATATCAATGTATATCAATATAAAAAAAAACAGACTCACTTTACATACTCTTTGTAATATACAGGGTTTTTGTTAAGTTTTACTGATTAGAAAAACAGACACAAATTTAACAGCCTCGATTGTGAGTGAAAAGTCGTTAGTACTGACTATCTCGTTAGTGAGTGTAGTCATGTAAAAAAAAAAATTGTTTATCGTGTCAATCAATGTAGCATTACTTACTGCTAATTGGGGACACGAGTCTCACACTCACTTCTTACTACATTCTATACTAGTCATTTCTGGTAGAAAGTGAAGTGTGCGAGTTGTGCACTGCCGTACATGTAGCTTTCAATGCATACATGTGGCTCTGTTTCTTGTCAGCGAGGCGCATTTAGTTGTAAAATAAAATAATAAAATGCAGTATAATAATAATAATAACTTTATCACTGTGTCATGTGTTCTAGCTTACAAGAAACTAATTCGAGACACCTATCATATCAAACTTATGTCCTGCATCATTGAACATTTGCTCCTGTTGGGATCCAGTATCACGCGGACAACGTTTTTTGTCAATGCTTTGTTTACTAATGCACGTGAGGCCCGATTGATCCAGCAATTTGTTCACTATGACCGCTAAATAAAGCAGATTCGTACGTGACTGGTTTATCATTTCTGAATTCATATTTTTCCTTTGACAATGTGTAAATCAGGTAGCTAAAATATAAGAGAGGATGGAAAAGCTGCATATGTTTCCTCAACGGGAAAATATATCACAAATTCGAACTTACTTATTGATCTCGTGCGTGTAAATATTGGAAATTGCCTTCAAAAAACGTCCTTGCCGAGCCATAATTTATTTGCGAATTCGCAGGCCTATGTAGCTTCTACATACAGACCGAGATACAGAGCACCAATATGATGTTCACAATTACCAAACAAAGAGTTTTAGATTTCATTTTGCCACCGCTTAATTAAGTTTAATATACATGTATTTTATATCAAAATGCGCGTACAATTACAGAGCATTAGAATCCGGCGGTAGGTTTTTGATTGACACAATTCCCAAAGAATTCAGAGGGATTTTGTGTGCAGCGTATGTCACGCTCTCCTATATCTCTTCAGAGATTTCAGTTCGATTGACTTTGAAGAAACGGAAAATGCCACCTTCAAACCTCTTTATTTGTGCTTGAATTGCCAGCTTATTCATTCCTTACATATTCGTCTTTGATATTCCGTTGGTAGGTTTTTGATTTGTATTTTAACAATGCAGTAAAAAGCAAAAATGTATCAAAATCATGCTGTTTTTCGCCTAAACAAGACTCGCCTCATCTGCATATGTGAAACAATGACCTTTTGTATAACATAAGTTTGATATGTATACCCACTAAAATCCCCTCCCCCTCCCATATCTCTACTGATTCTCATTCCCACCCTTGTCCCATTGTTCCCATCCCACATCTCCATTGATTCCCATTCCCGTCCCGGTCACATTGTTTCATTCCATGTCTCTATTAATTCTCATTCCCACCCGAGTTTCTATATCATTAAAATGGTGTATTGTGTTGCTTAATACAAATGCTAACACGTCTATAATAATCTGGTCATTGACATGTACCAGCACTAAAAGCATGCAATACTTTGCACTATTTATGTTGCACGCTTGTAATAGTTTGTACTCTACTGATATGCAGTAATTAATACAAATATGGATTCAATGCAATAGAGAATTGTGTTTGGTGTATATTATATACAATGTTACTGGCCAGATATCAGGAAAGATGTCGAAGCCTCATAGCACACTTGTAGAAGATAAAAGTACACCAGGATGGAACGTATAATTTGATTCAGTAGTTGCCTCAATGCCAAAGGCATGGGCCGGATTGGTTTGACGAAGACCAACGAGCTCGATCAGGTAGATAGGTCAGCGTCTCTGTATCTGGGATACTGTGTCTTTCAAAGCATTCAAGTACATGCTGTCTCCTTCGGTCAACTCTGATCAACTGTAGAACAGATAGAAGTACTGGACGCGACTGAGCACACATCTTCCCCTTGAAATGTCACTAAATTGTTCGTGACCTTGATGAATGCTTCCAGCAATGAATAAAGTTGCATCATGGATTTGTAGAAAACGAACACTTTCCTGGCTTGAATCAGCGAAAAATAAACGATACTCCAGCCAGTATATCGATTGAACATGTTGTGTGTGCGCTGATCAAAAGTACCGTGGGCTCACAAAAATCATCTCCACAAACCCACAAACTCTGTGAAATCTTGTCGAGACAAGGGAGCACGGCGGAAACTGGGCTGCCTGTGGTGAGGACGCGTTTTGCATTTGATCATGCGCGCGCGGGCTCATCAGTAAATTGGGATTCCTGTGGTTCACGCTGACGTTTTGCGGTTATTCACAATATGATAGCGCGGCTCATAAACAAAGAAAACGTATAGTATCGTCAGTAATAAAATGACGGGGAGTGAAACTAAGATCATGTGATCGATTCTCAGCCATTCAGAGAAGAGAATCATGGAAATCCTTTGTAACATGCTCGTAACGTTACTTTTGGTCAGCAGTTAATCGATGACAGCTATCAAAGCATTACTCTCCCTCCCCTCCCTTGAGAGTCTTTTCAGCAAAACATTTAACATTTCTGAAATAAATTTTCCGTACGCGACATCAGTTTCCCTTTTGATTTTGCGTTTGTTTTGAATCATGAAATGTACTTTCATCAGTTACAGCCAAGGGTACAGCATTGTCATTTGAGAAAGAAAGGAGTAGGAAAAGCATTTTTATTAATGCAAATCTAGCCTGCGTTACATCCGAATTGGCAAATCATAAACGAGAAAACTGGAGAAAAAGGTCGAAAGTGTTTCCTAACAGCATCAACTGGACTTGCATGCGGCGACCCACATCGAAGGACGGTGTCACACTTTACAAAACAAAAAGAAAAAAACAGTGCAATTAAATACATGAAGGATACTTGAGCTTCACTACGAGGCGTCCAAAGATATTCACTTTCGCTGGACTGAGACCTAGTTTATTACAATGAAAAGCGTACACATACGTACGTTTCGTCTACAGACGTGATGTTTTCGCAGGAAAATGCAAACAAGGATCGTATTAAGTCTGTAAAACAGCAAGACAAGTCCTTTATGCTTTAGTACTCTTCCCGGTACTTTTGTGGGCAAGCACAATCGATCAACAACAACTCAGTATTTTTCTGAGTCTTTTTACACTTGATGAAACAACAAACTCATTTCGTAAGCCGGTAAGTCATTTTTTCGCCTCTACGCTAAACTGAACATACAAACAAATGATAAAAGTCAAGAAAAAAATATGCAGAAAATTGTATTTACAGACCTTGGTACACATTTCGTCGTCGCATCGTCGGCCTCCATGTTTTTCTCCCTACGAAACTGTTCGTAAAACCGTCGGCCTCCATGTTTTTCTCTGTACGAAACTCGGGCTGTTCCTAGCAACGGCGATGTTCCTAGCATTCTGACGCGGATTGTCGAAAGGGTCTTACAAGTTTCACTCCCCGTCACTTTATTTAGGCAGCCATATTTATTCAGTATTGATGAGCCCGCGCGATCTTATTGTGGAAAACCGCAAAAACGTCAGCATTAGCCACAGGGATCCCATACTGATGAGCCTGCGCGCAAAAACCTCTAAGCGCGTCATCACCACAGGCAGCCCAGTTTCTGCCGTGCTCCCTTGGTCGGAGTCGGGGTTGTAATACGTATTCCATATATGGTACGAGCGTATAGCGGCCCCTAACAAGCGAATAGAAGCACTTAAAGTGCCTATGAAACGAAAAAAAACAGACCCCGTTTTTATTTGCTACTACGAAAGTTTACTATTTGCTTGTTTACATGGCGTTAATAAAAAGTGAATTGAGCTACGGGAACATTTTTTATTTCGCGCACGAAGTTGGCCATTTTGGGTTTCAAAATGCGACAATTCCCGCTCGATCAAACTATAGAAATGTGACGTCATAAGTTGTGCAAACAAAGGCATACACAACTTATGACATCACCGAGCCATTGTCAAGGGCCCAGTCTCTTGTCACACATTTTGGTTGAAAATGATAATTTTCGAACCGCAAAAAGAAAATGTTCGCACGCTCAAAGTTGATGTTTAAATACAGCAAATGTTCAGAGAAAGACCAAACAACAATAATGTACAATAAAACAAGGATCTACATTTTCGCTTCATAGGCACTTTAACAAGCGAATGGCGGACCCTTTTTTTATTTCGTAGGATTGGACTTAGAATTTTTTTTCATCCGATTATTAAAAACTTCTTAATCTTTTAAAACTTTATATCAAATCTGAAACTCGAATCATCAAATTAATCACTTCATAGTCTGCCCCATCCCTAAACCCAACCCTCCGCTTTAACGCACTTGACCACGAGGGATTACGCTGACAAACTCTGCATTTTTTCTAGCTTTTGAAAATATTTTGCATTGCAAATACCTATTAACCAAATTGGGGCCGCTATTCGCTTGTTAGGGGCCGCTATACGCTTGTTAGGGGCCACTATTCGCTTGCACGCTTTTACCATATATGGAATACGTATTACAACCCATCTGCTTGGTCGAGACTCTCGTTTCATCCACATAAGTGCCCAGATCCCACACGACCACACATGACACAGGAACTCCGTCAAGATTAGTTTCGCTGCTCGCCTGACGGCTCGCAGCAATAAGCTCTTTCACGTTTTTTATTTCACAGAGCCAGCACGCAATTGAAACAGATTTTCTTTCAAACTTTTTCCTTGTTTTTGGATGTTTTTTTACTTTGTTATTGTAAAAACAAATTTCAGATGTTTTTTCGTTGTCTGTACTCTTATTGACACACACTTGACATCATAAAATGTCCAAAACTTGGCAATCACTCGCCACGCTCCTGATTCCACTTGACTACTCTTGAGTTTTGTTTCAAGCGCATGCTTGCTCTGTACGCGAGCGATTCGTCATACTGTGTGTCTGTACTTTTATTGACAACAGCTGAGAGCCAATCAGATTGCGAGATTATGCTCTGTTAATGTAAAATACGCAGTTGATTCGTAAGGTAAACTAAATATTTTATATAGTTGAAGTCTGAATTACTGTAACACAGTTATATTGCTGGATAGCAGAAATTGTAAGTTATCTAACTGTGTAAAATATTGTAAGTGAGAAATAGGAATAATGATATCTGACTGAGTACAGTGTTTTGGGTGTGGTAGATAAGTGTGTGTCAACAATGCTAAAGTTATCTAACTCTGTAAAAATATTGTAAGTGGGAAATAGGAATAATGATATCTGATTGAGTACAGTGTGTTTGGGTGTGGTAGATAAGTGTGTGTCAACAATGCTAAAGTTATCTAACTGTGTAAAATATTGTAAGTGGGAAATAGGAATAATGATATCTGACTGAGTACAGTGTGTTTGGGTGTGGTAGATAAATGTGTATCAACAATGCTAAAAGAGGTGGAGACTGAATGGTAAAAGAAAATAAGAAACTGATCTAAAATATAATCTGGTTCTAATGGAACTGAAGTCTTAATAGGATTGACTTAGCTTATCAATAAATGAGAGGAATGTAGTTGTTTTTATATATATTTTTATATTTTATTAAATATAATTTGTAAATTATATATTAAATGTGATTGTTATTATTATTATGGCAAATCCACAAGTACATTTTGTACATCAAATAAAGATGAGTGTTTACTGTACTAACAAACTCACTATATAACGACGGGAAACTCAATTGTCAGCATTCAGCATTTTGCCTCTACTGAGTGAGGAATGCTTATAATGTATCTTATTACTCGGACCCTTCCGAAGGTAGCCCGAGTTATAAAATGGGCTTTCTTGTTTTTTTTGTAGTTTTGTTTGGTCAAAGAAAGAATGCGACGTATTTGATCGTATCGAATTTCAAGATTACTCAGCAGATAAGGGAAAACAAACGACACACAGGACTCAAGTAGATTTGAATCTTAGTTTTAAAAGCAGCTGTAGATCTTCAAGCTATTTATCCTGACCTATATAAAGGTCAGGATTCTAGTTCATCGTTCGACGATGCAGCTAAGGCGCGTTTGTTTTTGTTATAAATGAAACGACATCTTTCAGAGTGGGCCCACACGAATCGGCGTATGCTTTTGTATGTGAAATGAGCGTGTTTAAAGCCCGTGTTTTATTTTCAGTAACTCATGACATTTCCTTTTTATATATCTGTATTTGTAAATGTAATTATGTCTTAATTAAGTGTCCCGATTAGTGTACCACTTGTGGTATGCTAGAAGTCTGACACGTTAATAAAGTTTATATATATGATGGATGTTTATTTTATTCCACGTTTGAAAAATTCAGAAGGAAAAGGAATCGTAAAAATCGTACTTCAATTAAAACTTCATCAAAGCAAAGGCAAGCAAGGTCAATTGTTTTGAAAATAAACAGTGTTTGCATGATAAAATGTAGGTTTCTCCGTGTTCTTTTCAGTACGATTACAGTTGTATGATCCTTGTCTGAGTCATAAATCTATTACGCGACCTAATTTTAGAATTTCCACGCTCAAAACAGGTCAGTGAACGGCAAAAATACAATCGAAATCAAAACGTCCTTAGATTTTAGGGATATTACAGAAGAAGACGCTCAATGAGCGTAGTCGGGCATTATGACAATGACAGTTGCGTGACGAGGGAGACTATTTGTGTCGGTGAGCATCGATAAAGATCTCCGACTCTTCAAGGTACGCTGTGGTACGTCTTTAAACGTACTTGAGGTCACTTGAGGTCACATCTTACATTTAAATCTAACAGAAGCAGCTTTTGATTTTTAATCGATAATTCCTTTCTGATTTCGAGATAAATCGAACAAGATCTTTCAATGTATAGGCAGAGACAGCAGATTCGTCGAGCTTTGTCACATCATACCGTAGTCTGAATCAACTGGATGTTTAAAAGATACGAAGTTCGGGAAGAATTCTTAAGTCCTTTCATTTGACCGACTTTCCTCTGCGATAACGAAGAAACCAAAGACGTTATCAGAACCGTCTGACCATGAATATGAACCTCAACTGGACGTTCCAAGTACGTGCTACGGAAGTACGATTCGGAGTTTTTTATCTATGCTCACCGACACATATATACATAGTCTCCCTCGTCACGCAACTGCCAGTCATTGTCAGGTCCCTCCTCACGCAACTGACATTGTCCTTGTCATAATGCCCGAGTGTACGCTCATTGAGCGTCTTGTTTAACACTGATTTAGATGCCACAGATGAGGACTTCATTTTCTAAGAACCATTCCTATCGTCTGTGGACAAACTTTTGTCTTCTATTGCTTTTATGATATACATGTAGCCAAAGATAAAAATGGCCAGAAAGTTGAAGATTCTGTTGTGTTTTTTAATACAATTGTAGTTGGAGTGCACACGCTATTAACGCCATCGAGCGTGCGCTGTTGGTTTGTTTCTTCATAATTTCTGTTTTTTTTCAGTGAAATATTCCATAATTTTTGGCTTAAATCATTTTTAGTTCCTTGATTGGCTCGTTGGTACATGTACATGTACAGTACCGCCTGGAATTATTGGTGCATTAGACGCGTCTATACCGCGTCAACTGGACGCGGTATAGACGCGTTTCGGTCGAGACTCAGACGCAATCTGGCCGCGAATTGACTGCGCGATAACCGCGTCCTACTTTGAGGTCGCGGCCGTGGACGAACTACATGTGTACTCTACATGTACTTGATTCATTGTTTTCGGGAAAAAAAAGTTTTGATATACATTTCGGCTACGCACAATCATGCTGGAATGGAATGCATGTAGACTGGCTGATGACATGCATGGTTTCATGGTCTCACTTGTTGTTTGACAGAAGTACTGATTTATTTCGAATATAAAACTTCGTAAAGCTTATATTATTTGCAGTTTATGCCAGGAAGTGGCGAATAAAGATAATTGTTAAAGATTGTTAAATATTTCAAAAATCATGTCTTCCGATCACAGATTTTTTTGTCGTCAGTTTGATTTTGATTTGAGTCCTGAATTAAATGCGGATAATCAGACTGAGTACGTCTACTAGCACAACTAAATTAGCGTGATTATCAGAAATATAGAAATATTCGTATTCACGAAACGAACAGAGCACCATATAAGCTTAGATTTGATCCTGTCCGGTACTCGGTAGTCGTCTATAAGAACTCTATAAACAACCGACACAGTCACAAGTTACGAGAACACAAATGTACACCAAAACCTTTACTGTAATTAATACTTATTTATGAGAACAACAATGACTTCTTAAAAGGTGAAGAAATGCAGTAGTCCAGTCACTGGCAGCTTTCTGAATACATAAACATGATAAAACGAAGCTGAACGAAGCTACACGAGACGCGACGGATGCCATTTTATTTACTCTGGATTGAATTAGTCACCAGCCCCAGCTCTGGTACACAGGGTACCCGACCAGCGGAGAGATAATTAAGGTCGGCACTCTTTGAGAACGATACTAAAGACCAATTGCTTTTTAGGAAATACAAATCCATGTTTCACATGTAGCTGCAGTATGGACACTCGAACCGCTTAGGTGTTTTCTAACACATGCTGTATACTGTATATAAATTATCGATCGAGCAAATTGATCAGAAAAATGATTTGTTTTAATTACTAAGTGCATTTAGACTCAATACTCCATTTGAGAGGCTACGAAGCAATAGAAAGTTTGAAAAAAAAGGTTGAAAAAAAATTAGTGTTCACGGTTCGAGTGTCCACACTGTAATCTCTGTGTTTCATTTTAAAATTAGCTTTTCCTATCCGCACCACCGCCTGTGTGATGTATTTATTACACAATTGTTTACGTCAGGCATCTGCTATTTTAAAATATGTCAGTATACCGCTGCATGCAACTACCAGCATTGGTTTTTCAAAAGTTTGATCACTCTTCAAAAGGCTCCGACACGATTACCAATAATGGTGTATACCGGTGCATGCTGATTTATATATGTTATGTTCATGTTCATGTCATTTATGCTTTTGGTACTTTCGTTTTACAAAAAGGAAAACAAAACACGAATGCATTTAATCTTGATATTTCTGATGGCAATGCCTGAAAGTATTACTAACGTCACTCATGTTTACAGTACAACGCCTGATAGGGGCCTGAAGCGGCAACGTCAAAGACTTTGCCGTCAATGCTGCAATCAGCGGCAATGTATTTGATGTTTGATTAGTTACACCAAGGTGACTACCATTCGAAGGAAGTGCTGGCTAGCTAGCTTGCACAGAAGAAGCTAAAGCGTCCAGGGAGATAAACTGAAGATGCTGAGATGAATCAAAATTTAGATCAACTTCGAAATAACCGTTTACAATCTATTGAAACTTTGAACGAGTTAAAAAGAAAAGTCATAGATAGTATAAAGACAGCCCATATAAGTGACAATTCCAGTCTTCAAGAAATGATTGCAATTATCCAGAATTATCTGAACTTCGAGATGCACACCCAAGGCATATTGGACAAGCTGCATTCTATGGAGTACCATTTGCTGAAAAGGATCAATGTCAGATAAATGAAGACTGATTTCTGGAATATAAACGGCTCTATATCAAGATATGAATTTTCTACAAAATTAATTGTAATATGAGACCGAGGTCTAAATTAGCTGTAGACATAAACATTCTGAAAATCAGTTGAAATTTGGCAATCGAAATGTCAGTTTTTATTTATAATAGAGAAGGAAAGTAAAACTGCGGCAGGGAACACACTACCCATTCAGAAAGATTATTGTGAATAAAAAATATTGAGAAAGTAGTTATCGGTCGAAGCTCCCCCTCGGCAGCAGAAGTTTCCGTAACACGCGCCGGAAGCTGGCCGTAAGAAAGTGTCCGCTCAGAATTGAGCTTTGACTGTATTTCAAAATCGGCCACGCATTGATCGTTATCATTGAAATGCATCCAAACAAGTTTGTTGTGCGATTCAAGAACGCAATTTAAGTTTGTTTTTCATTACCAACCTAATTATTCTACATGTATAGTTCGAGAGGTCAACTGAATTAATGAAATATAGTTGTCAAAAAAATCGATTTTCACAATTAAAATTGTGATTGTTTATGCTTATAAACTTTCGAACTCGTTACGTTGTCGCGTCACACACACGTATTGTACGATTTTAGTACGTTCATCGACCGCGTCCACTGTCCGCGTCTGCTGATGACCGCGACTATTCCGCGTCCCAATTACGTCTCGTCCGCGGTCGGAACGCGTCCGGTGGACGCAGAAAATGCGCATCCTGGTCGCAGCCGTATGCACCAATGATTTCAGGCGGTACTGTATGTACTAAAACAATTAATCTATTTGCTGTCAGTGAATAGCAGGGTTTAGAAATATTTACCTCACTGCTTCACATCTCAGTAAATATAAAACTCATTAATTAATTTATGAACTGGTCCAATCAGGTTTGTCGAATCGGTCACATGCATGGATCTTTATACCCTGGTAAAGACACTGATGAATAAATCATTAGGTCTTTATCACTGATATAGACCTAATGTTTTATTAATCAGTTCTTTATTATCAATGATAAAGACTGATGGGATTTTTTTTTCTTGTGTTATTTGCTAACAATTTATATAATACTGTTTTAATAACATAAATATACATGTAAATTTTCATGGAGTTTTAGAAGTTGTTTATTAATTTATATAGAACATTGCTTACATCCGTGTTATATACAATGTACATGTATCGGCTCTATGACTGTTTTTACAATAACCTAGCATAATCTCGCAATCTGATTGGCTATCAGCCATTGTCAATAGCAGATTTGCATTATGACGTCACGCGCGCGAGGCATTGTGGTACTCGTAGTAAAATCAAAACAAACATGTTACAAGATGACCGCCGAAGGCGAAACAACGAAAGTGAAAGTTGTTGGTGGATTTACTTGTTGTGTTCCAGGTTGTTTGTCTAAAAAGGATAAAGGTCGTCTGTCATTCTACGTGATTCCGAGGAATAAGGCATTACGAAAGAAGTGGTTGCATAATATTTCTAGGGACTTTAAGCCGAAGCTGAGCCAACTTTCCGGGTATCGCGTATGCAGCGAGCATTTTGAAGGAGGTGCGAAAACTTACCTCGTAAATGTCCCCACTGTGTTTCCACTGTCGAAGTCTCATGTTACACCGAAAAGTCAACCGAGAAGAGAACTAGTTCGGCATATTCCCGAGGAGAGTACTACAGACAACGAGGAAGAACTAGACATTTCAATAGACGAAGGGTCAAGCGACGAGGAAAGCGAACAGTCGCATATAGAGATGCTTGAACAGAGAATAAGGGCTTTAGAACTTGAGAAGGAAAATCTAGAGCAAAAGATTGAAGTTGAAAGGTTTGGAGTGGAGCGATTTGCCCTTTCTGACGCTGATATGTTGTACTACACAGGATTCGAAAATTACCAGTTTTTCAAGGCCTTTTACGAATTTCTTGACAACGATTCTGGGGCTTTGTCGCGTCTTAACTACTGGGGATCCAACAATTCTTCATTTCAGCTTCAAGGTATCGACAAAAGGGGAAAGAAGCGATCTATTGTACCAGCAGATGAATTATGTCTTACACTTTGCCGGCTGAGGATTAACATGTCGGGAAAAGTACTGGCTGACCAGTTCAAAATCAGCACATCGGAAGTATCCAGAATTTTTGTAACATATCTTGACTATATTTACACAAGGTTCATACAACTTGACATATGGGCAGCGAGAGAAACAGTCGATAAAACCATGCCTGAGAGTTTTAGGGTGGAATATCCTTTTACCAGAATAATACTGGACTGTACAGAATTGTTTATTGAAAAGCCATCATGCTTCAGAGTTCAAAGTGAGACCTACTCAACCTACAAGAGCCACAACACTGCCAAAGGGCTTGTTGGAATTGCACCCTATGGAGCTGTAACGTTCATCTCAGACCTGTATGGTGGTCACACTAGCGACAAAGAGATGATTGAAGTGTCAGGTGTGTTGGAAAAACTGGAGCCAGGAGATTCAGTCATGGCTGATCGAGGCTTTGAGATCCAAGATCTTTTAGTTGTGCGTGGCTGTTCCCTTAACATACCCCCATTCATGCGCTGCAAGGATAGGTTGGATCCTGATGAGGAAGTGGAGACGAGGCAGATTGCAGCTGTAAGGATTCATGTCAGTGAAAGGGCCATTGAACGTATCAAAAATTACAATATCTTGCGTCAGATTTTGCCGAATGCAATGTCAGAGGATGTAAACAAAATATGGAAGGTCTGTGCCCATTTAACAAATTTCAAGGGCAATCTTGTAACCTGAGGTACACATTTCTTTACAGGGCTGTAGCCGCCAGTATAAACCGGACCACTTTTCAAATCAAACAGTTTCAATTTATTTACATTTTTAATTATTCGGATATTTTTTTATGAAAAACAAAGTTTGAAAACCGGACCACTCAAAAACTGGCGGCTATGGTCCTGCTTTACCTGATCATGCAAAAACATTCTATAAAGTGATTTTACTTAAATCATGAAACACAAACTAATAGTTAGTACTAATAGTCAATTGAAAAAAACTATACATGTATATTATACACCATATTATCTTAATCCTATGCTGCACTGCCAAAGAGCCTCGAAAAGAAACCAGCCTCCTAAAGTTTAAGAAACTATGTCATCAATAATAATAATAATATATATTTATATCTAATAATATTATATTAAATTTTTATTTATTGTTAATTGTATATATATTATATAACTTGATATTATATTTATACCTAATTAAATTATTTTAAAATTGTATATATTATATAGCTAAATTAAATCTTATTGTGTATCATAGTATCTTATATAATATTTTATATATATAACCAATAGTGTTGTTGTTAAATTACCACCTCTACAGAAGTATAGACAAGTAAATATTGGTAATAAATAAATAAAATAATAAGGAATACTAATCGATCATAAATATATTATATTTTAATTCTCCAAAAATTGTTAATTTTATCATATGATATTTATATATAACCAATAGTGTTGTTGTTAAATTACCACTTCTACAGAAGTATAGACAAGTAAATATTGGTATTAAATAAATAAATAAATAAGGAATACTAATCGATCATAAATATATTATATTTTAATACTCCAAAAATTATTTATACCTCCAGCAGATTGCATGGATCATTATCCCTTTCACCACAGGTAACCCAGGCTGTATACTTGTGAAGAGAATGTATGTGAAGAATACATCCCGAAAAAAAATATTGTCAATAAAGCTTGAAATGATAGATAACAATTGTACTTACCGTCTTGTCTTGATTTATTGCGATTTTAAGCGTTTTTGAGCGATTTTAGGTACTGCTCCCCTTCTCCTACTAAAGAGAAGTAAAGGTAGGAGGCAGAGAGCACGATTTCCAGCTGGATCACTCTACTTCAGGTCGATTTTCTCTCTCAAAACGATAAACCTTCGATTCCTGACATCACTAGACGAAGGAAGGATAGTCGTGGAGTCCTTCGATGTGAATTCATGCGAGAAAACCGATCAATGTCATCCTGAAATAAGCCGTTACGTTCATAAAATTCGCCATTAAAAGTACGTCCCACTCATATCCTGGACGCCAAGGAAGTCGTTTACTCCACAGGAAACCCAAACAAAAACTCGATCTCAAACGTGATTGGACAAAATTAACAAAGCACATTCAAATATTCGCCCGTGGGGGAGTGCACATAGGAAAAAAATCGACAAATGGTAGAATTTTCGTCCAATCACGTTTGAGATCGAGTTTTTGTTTGGGTTTCCTGTGGAGTAACGACTTCCTTGGCGTCCAGGATATGAGTGGGACGTACTTTTAATGGCGAATTTTATGAACGTAACGGCTTATTTCAGGATGACATTGATCGGTTTTCTCGCATGAATTCACATCGAAGGACTCCACGACTATCCTTCCTTCGTCTAGTGATGTCAGGAATCGAAGGTTTATCGTTTTGAGAGAGAAAATCGACCTGAAGTAGAGTGATCCAGCTGGAAATCGTGCTCTCTGCCTCCTACCTTTACTTCTCTTTAGTAGGAGAAGGGGAGCAGTACCTAAAATCGCTCAAAAACGCTTAAAATCGCAATAAATCAAGACAAGACGGTAAGTACAATTGTTATCTATCATTTCAAGCTTTATTGACAATATTTTTTTTCGGGATGTATTCTTCACATACATTCTCTTCACAAGTATACAGCCTGGGTTACCTGTGCTTTCACATGGTGTATTTGCTAATTAAGGCGATATATTATTTTGTGATATTATTAGAGTACAAACACTTACATTCTTGTAACATCAATAGTACTATAATAATAAATAATAATAATAAACTTTATTGGTTATCCTAAAAAGGTTTTTCAGAATAATTATAACTATTTAGTACTATTATATTTATATTATTTAATTAGTGTTATATAGAACTAATTAGTGCAAACCTTTGCACAGTTTTTAGTGTTTGTACTCGACAATTTGAAATGAAAACTGACATTAAAAAATATATTGAGATAATTACATTTTGAATTTGAAATGTGTTGTTATATAGTTGTAGTTTTCAGCATTTATTATACACAAATAAAACTTAAACATGACTTTGAATAGAGTGATTTTATTTGACCTGTGAAAAAGTGAACATACACCAATAAATTTGTTTTCTTTAATCATTGGTGAAAGCTGATATTTAATTAGACTTTATATGAAAACAAACTGGGTTGAAGGGGCTTCCCCCGTTTTACTCTCTGTGTTACAATTTCTGGAACAATTGCATATAAACAAAAATCCAACAGCTTCTTTCTTAGGTCATTCCAGTATAACGGGTCAAAGTATATGCGCTCAATATGCAGATCCTCAATGCCCAAGTATTTGGTATAAACCACAAAGTCGCACCACTGTCTTCCTGTTATTGCCATTCCCTCTTGAACTTGAGCATGATAATGGTGGTTCTGCTTGAGGGTTAATTTGTTATCTTTTACCTGCAAGCAGGAGGTCTTGTTACTTTCTGCTATTTGAAGAAGTAGGGAAGAAGTAGGTTTTAGTCCTTGAAGTTTACTGGGATACTGTTTATATTTAATTTCAATATTTCCAGCTTCACTGTGTCTTGCTGATGGGTCATGCACCTCACCATCTATGCTGGCAGCTAGCAGAGGGCACTTTTTGTCAAGAATAAGCCCTCTCTCCTGTACAGTTATTCCAGTGTGGCCATTGTTCTGCTGGTGTTCAATGTATTTTTCTCTTATAATTGGCTCTAGACTTAAACCCTCAGAACACTGGGATGGTGTGCAGCTTCTCTCTTTGTATTGAAAAATGTCACGGACTAGACGGTCTGGTGCTGTTGTTGCTCTCCTGCTCTTTATTTCTCCAAATCTGGAAGCTGTCATTCTGCCTGATCTGAACTTGAACCATTCTTGATTATCTGATTGCCCTCTGGTAGCCTCCTCAATCTTTGATATTTCATTGTCTGTTATGCTCATGTTATCAATAAAATGTTTACAAATAGCTTGAAATGAAGGATCCTTCAGGTCTTTTTCATCTGCATGAATGTGACTGTGTGCACATATCAGAAACTACATGTCTTGTGATATCTAGATCCTGGGGTTCATTACCTTGGGGTGCATTATTGTGTGAATGGTCATTGTTATTGTCCTCTGCAGTATTTATAACTACATGTAGCTCGTCATCCATTTCACACTGTACTACCTCGCAGTGTGATAAAAATAAATTTATTTCAAAGTTGCAATCAAGAGGCTCAGTATCATTGATCAACTTAGCCATTTTTTGTTGGTTCAACGTTAACTGCGATGTCTTCGTCCCTCAATTTTCTCTTGCCAGAAACTGAGCAGTAATCATGGTCCATGGAAATATTGTCTGCTGCCTGATTTTGTTGCAGACAGTCTGGAAAAATTGGTTGGTAGTTATTTCCCCTTAGCAGTTCAACTATCATAGGCTTTTTTCCTGGTATCTTTTCAAGTTTGCTGCACATTTTTTCTACTTGATCAGTTGTTATTTTTCTAGCAAAACTAGGTGCTGCATCATAATTTTGTTTCATGCCTTTTCTCTGCACTCTTTTTTCGGTCTTTTGGTTTTTCTTGTCTGCCTCATAGTCATGTCTTGTCATGAGAAGATCACTGAAAGGGACAGGACCCACCCCTGACTTTCTAGAACGCGGTTTGTGCCACTCTTGAGGTTTCGCCGTACATGTTAGGTCACATGGTATTTCTGTCAAGTCACTTTCAACATAGTCTAATATGGCATAAAGCAAAGCCCCTACATGTTTACAACGACCAGTCGCACCAGCTTTGCAGTTGCAATTTCCTGATCGAACTTCTGCTGTATTCTTATCTAGAGAAAGTCTAGTGTTGTAAAGTTTATTCCTCGTCATTGATGCTTTTACGCGACTGTCAAAAAAGCAAACATGCTCGTTGGAGGTCGGGTTGAACTTTACCCTCGTCACATGTTGTGCTTTGAAGAGCCCATAGCCATCTCGTTTGCTTTTAAATGCTCCACGACGAAGCTTAGCGCTATTACATGATACATCCCCGGCCAAGTAAGCAAATATATAACAGTGCTGGAACTCGGGAATCTGATTGAGGGACAAAGTCCAGCCATCACTCGGCCATTCAATTCGACGATCGTTTTGTTGCTTTGAACGTAACTCTCGTTCAAGTCGCAGTCTTCTCAGATGAATCCCACCGTCAGGGTCGACAATCTTATTGAATCCTTGCTTCTGATATACATGAATTCTAGGAATCAAACTAAAAACATTCAGACACAAGAAAATAGATACTACACTCAAAGAATAATCTAGTCAACGGTCGCCGACTGAAGGAGCGTAGTCGTAAGCTTATTTACCTTTGAAGCAGTTCGGTTCGACTTCCAGTGACTGAAGCGCCACGGCACTTAAGCCAGCGTTTTATCTGCTCGGTGTGAAAGACCTCAGGCTTTTTACCTTTGAACGAAGCCCCAGGGACATCATTTTCGGTGAGAATAATCCGACAACTACTAGTTTGTTTACGTTTCGCTTCATCGGCCGCCATTTTTTAAACTTTAAATCTACGCGCGCTCTTTACTACGAGTACCACAATTCCTTGCGCGTGTGACGTCATAATGCAAATCTGCTATTGGAGAAACTAAGTGGAATCAAGCACGCGAGGACAACACCATACCATCCTCAAGGGAACGGGCAAACGGAACGTTTCAACCAAACCTTGTTGGGGATGCTACGAACGCTACCAGAGGATAAGAAACACCGATGGAAAGACCATGTAAACAAAGTGGTTCACGCTTATAATTGTACGCTCAACACCAGTACAGGATTTGTACCGTTTTATCTACTGTATGGCAGATCACCAAGACTCCCAGTGGATTTGATACTCGGTAGAAATGAAGAGGAGACGCCCAGTTACAGTGAATATGTTCAACGTTGGAAGTCAACGATGCATGATGCATACAACTTGGCAAGCAAGAGAACTGAACAGAGTAATGTTCGAAGCAAGAATCACTATAACCGCCGCCTCAATTATACAGAACTGCAGAATGGAGATCGTGTGCTGGTGAGAAACCTAACACCTCGTGGGGGACCGGGAAAGCTACGATCGCACTGGGAGGACGCGGTACACGTTGTGATCAGCCGCAGGGGGACAGGCCCAGTCTACGAAGTCAAGCGAGAAGACCAGACCGGAAAATCACGTGTGCTACACAGAAATCTCCTGTTTCCTTGTGAATTTCTACAACCGCCGCAGAACCAACAGCAGGATAACCAGATACAGCAACGAAGACCAAGACAGAGACGACGTCAGCAACGACCACAGGTACCTCGTGACAGCTCAAACGACTCAGACAGTGACTGCGACGACAATTTGGTCATGGTGCAGACGCCTCTTCTCCCAGTAGGAGAGGGAGAACCGTTGAACCAGGAAGAGAATCAAGAGATCGTGGGGAGTGACATAGGTGATGAGTCAGAGGAGGCGGAAGCACAGGCGTGGGATGGTGACAATACCGAAGCCCGAAGCATTCCACTCTCGGACGACGACGAGCTCGATGGAGCCAGAGTAGCCGAGAGAGACGTGGAAGAACTACCCACAGTGGGTAGAGACGGACCAGAGGAAGCTACACCAGCTGAACCACAAGACTCATTTGCAGCAGAACCACAAGAAGCATTGGCACCAGTAGACGTCAGAGAAGAGAACGTCTACCCCAGACGGGTTCGAAACCCACCAATGAGATTTGGTTATGATGTTTATGGCAACCAAGTACTTATTCAAGCAGTTCAACCGACTTACAGCTACGGCTTCCCAGGCAATACGCCATTACAGTACCCTTGGTACATGGTGCCTATGAACTACAGAATGCCCGTATACTAAGTCTACGAACATAATCAGTTACAGGAACATTATTGGACAATATTTACTCTTATAGAATTAGTAACATTTTTTTGAAGATTTATTAAAAAAAACAAAAAAAACACCAGAAGACACACAGCAACCTATGAATAGAGATAGGAATATCAAGGTGTACTAGACACCTGTAGTGACTTCACGAATGACGGAATGGATGAGTCAATAGTAATAGCCGTCAGTAGGATAAGTTTGTGATATAGCGAATAGGAGACTGGGATTGATCACCCCGCAAGGTTTCAGAGAGCTATAATGTTATCTTAGGTGAATAAGTTTTTATAGGGCTGACCCCTAAAGTCGGGGAGAGTGTCAGCGGTTGAGTTTGCACGCATGATATTAAGTTTCATAAAGTATCATATGGCAGATGACACGACAGGACAGCAGAGAACGATTCAGTATTGGAATTGTAAAGTTAAGATTTAAGTCTCGAGTAATAAAACGGACAAGTCTCTGGATAACGACTGGATTGTACTGGATTTCTATACTGTTACACCCCAACCAACCAGCGCCCGGGTTGGGCCATGTAACACATGCGCAGGGTATAACCAACATGAAGGAAGAAAAGAAACCCTTCACGGACGAAGAAGAAGACAGGATGTGGAAAGAAGGCGTTTTAGGCCTAAAATCAGCTAAGAACACTTTAATGCATTCACTTTATTATTATAATAGAAAACTGTTTGGGCTGAGGACAGGAGAACATAGGCTATTTTAAAAGGCTTAGAGATATTGAGGTGGAATTGGAATGTATCATTTATCGTGAGAATTCGTCTAAGTGTCAGAGTTTGATTATCCTGATTTCAATTTTTGGGGTAACGCTAATTTAGACAGTAATGTGGGAAGGGAGGCAAATGTGCCGAGCATTCCGATGGGCTGGAACTATTCTTCTGATGGTCCCATTAATAGAAGTGGAAACTGTAATGTTATTATTAATCAGTTCATGGGTTAAAAATAAGTGAATTATAATAATGAATTGTGAAATAATTACCATTGGCGTTACGAATGATCTAATAAATCTGATGTGGCATTAATTATTGTCAGTATTGTTATTTTCAGGAAAGAGTACTTCGAAATCCAAATTCATTTCAAAGTACACTAGAGCGGACTTTCCGGGCTATCTAGGTCCATCATGTGACCGGATTTGAGGCACATGATTGAGTGGTTACATCATAAATAATTAATGAGTTTGAGAACTTATATGCCGATAAGTCTTGTCACAAGAAATACATTTGCATGGCTTCTCTCCAGTATGAATTCTGAAGTGAGTTGTGAGCTGGTTTTTGGGGCCAAACTTTTTATCACAATAAGAACATTGGAATGATTTCTCTTCAGTATGACTTTCTAGATGCGTTGTAAGGGATATTTTGTACCGAAATGTATTGTCACAATAACTACATTTGTATGGCTTCTCTCCAGTGTGAATTCTGAAATGAGCATTGAGATGACCTTTGTGGCCAAACTTTTTACCACAGTAAGTACATTCAAATGGCTTCTCTCCAAAATGAATTCTGAGATGATCAGTGAGATGACTTTTGTGGCCAAACTTTTTATCACAGTAAGAACATTCAAATGGCTTCTCTCCTGTATGAATTCTGATATGAGCATTGAGATGACATTTGTGGCCAAACTTTTTATCACAGTAAGAACATTCAAATAGATTCTCTCCAGTATGAATTCTGAGATGAGTAGTGAGAAGGCCTTTGTGGCGAAACTTTTTATCACAGTAAGAACATTCAAATGGCTTCTCTCCAGTATGAATTCTGAGATGAGCAGTGAGATGGCATTTGAAGCTAAATTTTTTAACACAGTAAGAACATCCAAATGGCTTCTCTCCAGTGTGTTTGCCATTTCCATGAAGGTGACTTTCCACACTCTCTTGAGAATGTGAATTAACATCATCGGTGGGTGAATCTGTTGCTTGAGTGCTGTTTTCAACTGATTCCTTTTCAGAGGGTAAATATAATTCCTCTAAAATACTCAATATTGATAAACGTTCATCCACGTGGACAGCAGAATCATTTTTCAACAAATTCCCATCAACTGTATTAACTGAATTAACTGAATTATGACCACTATCGCCTACAACTGTTGGATGTGGTTGACTTGCATCATCCATGTTGTTGTCAGTTAAACCTGTATCGATGTACATAGAAGAACAGCCATTACCACAGCCATAATCATCTGTGTATATTATTGGTTGACCAAATATGATGTTGTATTCTATTGAACCCTGAAATGAAGTACAAGAACAATATATCAATGTATATTAATAATAAAAAAACAATTGTACAGTTATTACTCGGGCCCTTCCGAAGGAAGCCCGAGTTATAAAATGGGTTTTCTTGTTCGGTAGTCGTTTTAGTAGTTTTGTTCGGTCAAAGAATGAAGAAAGTATGCGACGTATTTGATCGTATCGAGTTTCAAGATTACTCAGCAGATAAGAGAAAACAAACGACACACAGGACTCAAGTAGATTTGAATCTTAGTTTTGAAAGCAGCTGTAGATCTTCAAGCTATTAAAGGTTTAAGATATAAACGATGCTTGTAGAACGTACCGAAACGGTTTTAAAAACTCCAACAGCACTGAAGGTCAAGCTCCTTGACATACGACAGTCTTGACATGACAGTTGGCAAAGCGGAAGTGATTTTGATTGGTTGTTATTTTCAGATATATGTATCGTGCTGCGAGGGGACGGAAAGCTCAAATCAATAGGTCTGTGTCAGACTTTTTTCCCCTTCTCTTCCCCCTTTCTTTTTCTCTCCCCCTCCGCCAAAAAAGCCTGATACTCAGGTTATTAAAGGTTAGGATTCTAGTTCTATGCTCAAATGGGTCAAATAGTTCGCTCTTGTTAATAATACGATGGGATCATCTTTGTGGTATATACTCAGTGTGTTTGTCTTTTTTAAGCTTGATGAAACCTTACGAACTACATTACTAACAATTACCAAGCGACAAATTACCATATAACTTACAAACAACTTAGATCTGACAAGATTTCTTCCGCATAGCTGATCGTACAGTGTACGTCCTAAGTGACCTGGGTATTAATACGAACCAAGACCTGCCTAATCACATGAGTTCCCAGTGGCTCAGTGGTTAGAGCGCCTGACTAGTATCCAGGAGGTCACACTAACTTCGAAAATGATCATGATCAGTGTCAGACCATTAGCTGAGTCAAAGGTAGTTAGTACTGACCATATTGTTAGTGAGATAGTCATGTAAGTACAGACACAGAGGATAGTCACTGATATAGGTTTGAGTGGAGTTTTGAGTGGTTCTTTTACGTCCCTCTAACTCAAGTGTAGTGTAGTATGGAGAGACGGGACCGACATTTACGTGATCATCCGAGCCACGTGAAGGTCTTTTCCCACTTTGTTGTGCCTGATCAACGGACCAGTGAGTGACGTCTGGTTCAAAAGTCTAGCAACAACAAGTGGAATGGTTGAAGTTGAAGGATTGTCCCTGGTTACCAAATATAATTAAAATCTTGGGCTCCCTGTGTACTCAGATGCTATCTCAAATCTCGATTTTGATTCAGGAATTCCATGAATTCGAAATGATTTTCGGAGTGCTCAGTACTAATATGGCCAGTAATCGAACACGTTATTTGGTCTTTGGCAGCTTTTATTTGTACTTCACACTGGCGAAAAAATGACCCGAAATCGACATTTTGATTAAACTTCTGGAGTTTTCATCCAATCAAAATGAAACTTGGCAACATGACATTACATGGAAAGACAACAAATCGTATCGTTTTTGGTTTTTGATTTTTATGATTCAGTTTTGTCGGGAAAATGACGTCATGAACATGCAGAACTTTTTTTGAAATTCACACTGAAATATATTAATTTGATCATTGCATTCGAAATCACATCTAAAATGAGAGACATAGCTGAAACAATATCTCAGTTATCATCATTGAATCCAAAGATATGAATTTTTTGAAATTCTAAAATCCGCCATTATGTTACTAAAAATAGCACAACATGGCGAAATTTCAAATTTTAAAAATGACCGGCGAGTCTCGAACCTTACTGATATCCACTCTTAACGTCGGAAACCTCGTCGTATTTCGATAAATATCGTACATGTACTGCGTAATAGTGAGACTTTGCTTTGCTTTGTTTTGGTCTCAGATTTACCATTTCAGATCTTCCATTGTCAACGTTTTTTGAAATAAGTGTATAGACCCACAATGCATGATTTTCCGCGCTTGACGTCAAATTTATTATTTTGAATTCCATTCATTTTCCTTCATTGTTTTCAGTCTTTGTATATTTTGAATAGAATTCAAAATAATAAGTTTGACGTCAAGCGCGGAATATCATGCATTGTGGGATTTATTAAAAGGGTCTATACAGTCATTCTCAAAAAGGTTGTCCAGATGAAAATACTACAATACTATAGGAAAATTCATTGGATGACGAGTGAATTCCACGTTGAATTTCACGAGAAAAACGATATCGCACGAATCGCGAAGCGATAAGTGCGATATCGTTTTTTCGAGGGAAATTCAACGTGGAATTCACGAGTCATTCAATGAATTTTTCTTGAATCCCATAGCAGTCTTTTTTCCTCAAATTTTCAACGTTTTTTGAAAACGTGAATTTTATCACGCGCGACTAAAGAAGCCATTTCGTAGTTGAAGGCGATTAGCCAATAGAAAATGAGTAGAAATCTAGCTGAACGTGCCATCATTTCATTCAAACTCGTGGTGATAAAACAAACATGTTTTACAAAGCCTCTAAATGCTATTCAATGGACTTTTAAGGCAAAAAAACGTATTTCTGCTTTAGCTAGAAATCGAGGAATGACGATAAGAGTTTTAATGGAATACTAACAATATTTCCGATCAAATACTGAACGAATACTGAACTGGTTTTGGAAAAAGAATCAACAACAAACCAACGACAAGCATCGAAGCAAACTGCAAGTGTATATTTTTAATGTAAACTATACTTTATTAAGTTAACATCACATGAAGATCGGCTACTTCAAGCACGAAATAGGTAAGTAATTTTTTACAAACCAATAATAAATATAAACTGTCAATGTCAAAAATAGTTTTTAAGTTTAAACAAAGTTTACAGCTTTGAATAGAAAACGCCGAACTCGGCTAAAATTCTTCATGTTTTGCTTCGTTTTAGGATGAAGGGTTGACACTGGCATGAAGATTGATTGCAATATTTACAGGGGAGTTGTTAAAACTTGCCTCAGTGAACAAGCCACTAACAGCTCCAGCTAAAAAGCCAGAGGAATCAAATCTTGGGACAGCATGATCTCTCGCCTGTGGCTGAGGCGCCATAGGCATAGGCATAGATGACTGACCAACGGACACTGCTACCGTACTTGACGACGGATTACGGAATCCAGATAATGTATTGGACATCTGCCGTTGTTTTTCCAAAGGATTGTGGCTATAACTAGTTATGGACTCAGGATTGGCGTGGCCAGTCAGCTCTGAAATCTCCAAGGGATGGAATTCGTCTCGTAAAAGTTGGACTGTTGTCTTGCGTCCACTGGAGTTAGTGAACTTTCCCTTCAAGCCTGCTTTATCAGCAATTTGCTTCATCATTTTACTGAGGGTATTGACACCGATAGGAATGCTCTTGTACCAAACACCGGATGTTGTGTTGTCTATTGGCGTCAAGTAGAAGTTGTTTGGCACATCGTCGCCCTTTGGTCTATGGCTCACGTACTCCATAAAGGCTCGGTACGGATCGCGTTCACCACCACCGTCTGTCTTCCAAAGCTTGTTGTTATATTTCCTAGCCCGCTTGGCTTTTCCTTCATCACCCCCTGGCGATTCTTTGTCTGTCTCTCTGTGTACTCAATATACTGGTCTCGAACTACAAAATCTTCAAGTTGGCAGTCGTGCTGCTCCTTGCATGCTCGCATACCCAGATGCGTCACGTTGTTCCACCAAACTAGTCTGATCAGACTTCTAGGATTTTGAAGACCAACAGCACCACTGGACCACATCTTCTCTAAGTCTTCTGCTTCTACTGGATCAGCTGCGTTGGGTTTGTTGCCTAGCCCTTTCTTCTTCAGATTTTTCTTCTTCAAGGACAACATAGTTGCAACTTCCTCAAACTCAGCGCTGCCAGTCTTGTCAAGGTCGAAGTTGTCGATGGCTGGTGGGCAAGGACGCTCCAAAAAATATCTCCTGAGGCCGTTCCGGTAAGTTTGAAGTGTCCCTGGTTCATACTCTTTTCCTTTACTGTTATTAGATGGCTGTCTTATTTCAATGAAGAAATGCTTTAGCAGCTCTGGGGCGTTTTGTTTCGATACTTGATCAAGATCGACCTGTTGGCCGTGTTTTTCTTCATACCGTGCTTTTAGCCGGCGTACGGCGCAAAAGGTGCTCTTTTTAGTATTTTTAGCGACCATATTATCTTTAAACTTCTCCAATTCATCATCTGTGTAGGTTACGATCCCACCCACGGTATTCTGGTTTGCGACGGCGTCTTGCCGGGAATCGCACATAACGGTGCTTTGTTGTTGTTGCTGTTTTTCACTTCGCCGGTGTCTTGTAGTTGATAGAGTTAAAGGTTTTTCCAAGTTTTTCAGAGCGTCAAATTTAAATTGAAAGGTCGGTAATTCGTAGAAGTCGTCTGGTTGTTTTGGAAAAAAAGTACGTCATTCAAGTAAGATACTTTAACAGGTGAAATGTTGCTCAGTTTTCGTTTAGTTGTAAACAACAGCGACACAAAGCCAGTGAAAGAAAAAAACAATGTGCGGGCTTCCTGATTTTGCGTTGAATTCAGCTTTTCAAGCCGCGGTCAAATATTGATCATTTTCAAAGCAAAGCTCTTTTACTAGCAAACCTAGCTATTTGCCGTTTTATTCTTTGTGAGATAACCTTTTTGTTTGTTTGTTTTTGTATGTTATATGTTAAGAAAACTAATATAAACTTAGACTTTAACAAAATGTTAATGTGTGGGATCCCTGATTTTGCGTTGAATTCAGCTTTCAAGCCACTGAATTCCACGCTGAATCCCATGCCTTCTACGTCACATATTCGTCATTTCGAACCAACCAGCGCGCGAGTTTCTAATGAGCTATGGGATTCTACAATAAAGTCACGTGATTACAGTCAAGTCAAATAATGATGGGTTCCCTGTGGTGTGTCATGGAATACACTGTAACACAGTAAGGTCAAATAATGATGGGTTCCCTGTGGTGTGTCTTGGGGTACACTGTAAAACAGTAAATTCAAAGAATGATGGGTTCCCTGTGGTGTGTAATGGGGTACACTGTAACACAGTAAGGTCAAAGAATGATGGGTTCCCTGTGGTGTGTAATGGGGTACACTGTAACACAGTAAAGTCAAAGAATGATGGGTTCCCTGTGGTGTGTAATGGGGTACACTGTAAAACAGTAAAGTCAAAGAATGATGGGTTCCCTGTGGTGTGTAATGGGGTACACTGTAACACAGTAAAGTCTAAGAATGATGGGTTCCCTATGGTGTGTAATGGGGTACACTGTAAAACAGTAAAGTCAAAGAATGATGGGTTCCCTGTGGTGTGTAATGGGGTACACTGTAAAACAGTAAAGTCAAAGAATGATGGGTTCCCTGTGGTGTGTCATGTGGTACACTGTAATACAGTAAAGTCAAATAACGATGGGTTCCCTGTGGTGTGTCATGTGGTACACTGTAATACAGTAAAGTCAAATAACGATGGGTTCCCTGTGGTGTGTCATGTTGTACTCTGTAACACAGTAAAGTCAAATAATGATGGGTTCCCTGTGGTGTGTCATTTGGTACACTGTAATACAGTAAAGTCAAATAATGATGGGTTCCCTGTGGTGTGTCATGGGATACACTGTAACACAGTGAAGTCAAACAATGATGGGTTCCCTGTGGTGTATCTTCCCATCTGTAACACAGGGATCCCAAAGGAAACCAGAGAGACTTCAGTGTTGACAATGTTGACAAGATCATGACAGAATGAGATGTTAGGTATCTATAATTAAGTCTTTCAGAAACCTGCAAGATCCTATGGTCGAGCATGGTGCGATGTCATGTAACAGCTGGTGGCTGCTTAATAGAGGTTCGACTGTATATCACGAATAATGGTTTTATTTGATGAGGATTAACACATCATGATATCAAGACACCAATAAACTTGTGCCGCTTCACTGTAAATATACTTTCTAAAACTCATTAATAATTCATGAACAATTGCTCCAATCAGGGTTGTCCAATCGGTCACATGCATGGATCTTTATACCCCGACAAAACACTGATGAATAAAACATCAGTGTCTATATGAGTTATAAAATCAATGTTTTATTCATCAGTTCTTTATCAGTGATAAATACTGATTGCATGCCTGTAACATGTCATGCAAAAAATAATAATACAAGAAAATTACAAAACTTTCTTGTAAAGGTACTTGTGACTTCACTGATCATGCACAGGATACACCTCAACTCATCCCACATTGGAAAGAGGTTTTGTAATTCGTAAGTAGGAAGCCGTAAGGATATTCATAACTTGCTGTCGGTGCTATGCAAAGATAATTAAATGATACGAGTAAATGAGACCTTTGCATGACCTATGTTACAGGCAACCAGTCTTTATCACTGATAAATAACTGATGAATAAAAACGTGTCTTTATAGCTCATATAGACACTGATGTTTTATTCATCAGTGTTTTATCGGGGTATAAAGATCCATGCATGTGACCGATTGGACAACCCTGATTGGACCAATTGCTCATGAATTATTAATGAGTTTTAGAAGTACATTAGAAACATGGCAAAATAAAGTACAATTTACAACAAGCCTGTACAACTTTACTATTATATTGTTATTGCTACATGTATGTTTGTATCCCCCTCTCAGACCCCCCGTGTACATGTACATGTGTTTAATTATGTACATGTTGTATAATTGTATAACTTATTATAGACAGCTCACTGACTATAGTTTAGCCCTCATGGTTATTTCAGTTAGCTTGTTCCAAACATACGCCACACTACTGTATATTGGTATTGTTTTGATGTCTTTAATTCTACAGCGCTATTGTACTCTTAGGAAATAACTCTATATAACTAAATTATTAGTATAATTTAATTATTCTGGTACTAAATAAACTATTGTTATTGTCATTGTCATGTATATGTACATGTATGTGGCAATTATAAATGTAAAACATACTTACATCAGATACCCTGTGACCACCACCTGATGGCCATTGCTTTTCTCCACTAACTTTGTTGTAGTGGTAGAGCAATTCTCCTGATTTACAATGTTTCTCAACCCAGTCAGATTCAGTTCCTGTTTTTATGGACACCACATTTCCACAGCAATCGAGGCCATCAGACTGCAATTCCTCACGGGAAGAGGAACATTTGAATGGCTTCCCTCCAACACAGTTGATATTGTTATCTACAGAGCCGTCATTCACATTGATCTCATCATTCTGAGGATGGCATTCTTTCTTGATTAACTCACTCTTACAATCATTACTCTTGATGTTTATAGAGTCCATAGTTTCCTAGCAATCTGATACATAATTCAGATGAATGTCAAGTACATGCAGAAACCCTAAACCTAACATGCACATCCGGTATTAAACACAGCCCTCAGATCGATGAATCAGAGACACGAGCAGATTTTAGTTTTTGTGTTTGAAGCAAAGAATCGATTCCAACATAAATCGCAACCACATTACTACACATTACCTGTATTATGTAGACACCATGCAACAAAAGCATTCTCCGAACAAATCTTGTCGTAGACAACACTGACCTATTGTATCGCGGGCCATAAACCACAGGAAGCCCAAGCTATTCACTCACGATGCAAACTCGGCGGACTCCGTTTTCAATCAGTTTCTTTCGTTGTAAAGAAAAACCTACATTTTCGTTTCATGTAAAACTTTATTGTCAACACAAATGATGTTGTTTTATATCAAATTTATGAGTATTTTTTCATATTTTCGTCTCATCCAAACGAGGCTCGTTCCAGTCCACTGTCCAGTGACGCCTGCTGTTTTCTGTGAGTCGAACGTTTGAAGTTCGAGCGTCAGTGATTACTCACTCTAAATATCTTGTTATCCCACCTTTGACATCATTCATAGTTGCTACGGTCTTACGTGTACAGTTGAACGTTTCTCAGGCTTTGTTTTCAATACTGAAGAAGTAGTCAAGGTAGGTTTGGTGGATGATTGTTGTACGTCTGTCTGATCGAGAAGGATAAAGTTTGCAATCGTCAGGCAAAAGTTGTAATTGTCCATTTCGTTAATCTAGTATTTAAACACTATGCAGTCCACCCAAATGGATACTGAATGGACAGAATACCAATGTAAGTCAGGACAGACTCTGTTTATCTACAACAAGGTAACAGGAGAACACAAGTGGCCCACACAATACAACAATGTAAGTTGGATTTACATGTAAAGTTACATATTTTTATTTTATACTGCAGTTTAGATTGTTGTCAGTCTATGTATGTTGTTGCTATCACAAATATAAGTGTTAGGTTTTATATGTGATGTTAATTAGCATACAATTTGGTGAACTTTGACTTTGAATTTCTCATCAAATACTCGACAGAGTGTTTCGATATCCAAACACCGAGTAGTTCAGGGTAAAAAACTACATGTAAATCTAAACTGAAATACATGTACTCGGCTCCTCTATGTTTTTACACGAGATGAAACACTCCTTTCTTGTGTTTTTTTTCTACGCATACATGTATTTTAACATGTTGGCAATGAGTTCATGATAATTTCCAGTAATATACAGTACCGATCGAAACTAACCTCAAACGCGAAGTTAACATATGTTAACGCAAAGTAAACACCGGTGTGCATTTGGAGTTAACGCAAAACAAACGCAAAGCAAACCCTGCCGATGTTTGCGTTTGTTTAGTGTTTACTAAATGAATGCAAAGCAAACTCTTCTTCTTCTTCTCTGGTTTCATTTTCGAAAGCATTCAAACATCGTTATATATTTACAATGTAATACAAATTCAGTACAGTTTACAGTAAATGTACAAAATAATGCACACACAAAATCAAACACACTTCAGCAAACTGAAAGCGAGCAAAATTAGCCGAAACTAAAAGTGATTTCTGTGTCGAAATCTCATTGATAGAGGACATGAATTCGAAGACATTTTCGATAAAAGATGACGATGTTTTCGCAAAGAATGAAAGGAATGTTCAAAACAGATGACAAGGGAGTAATGGCGGATCTTAGCGAATGGCTTCGCAAAGTTTGCTCTTCAAAGTTCGAAAAATTAAATGTACCAGTCGAAGATCAAGAAAATATTTACCTTATTGAGAAATTGCAATCGTCCAAATATGTACAAATATGACAATTCAGAACCAGAAATCTTTCTTTAGTTTCCTTTGTAATTCACACATTCATTTACGTTCGTTCGACCTTCGGCTCGGGTTTGTTTACTTTTAATTGTTCTTCTCAAGCGCGTGTTTGTTCTGAGTTAACTCCAAACAAATGCAAAGCAACCCTGGCAAACTTTGCGTGCATTTGGAGTTAACGCAAAACAAACGTGCGTTTGAGGTTAGTTTCGATTGGTACTGTACATGTACATGTATGAAGTGCCATATGTGAAGATTATAGACTGATGAGTGGCCGTGTTAAATGTATTTCGGCATAAATAATAGAGCCAATGTATCACAGAATCAGATGTGAATTCTATATAAATTAATAAATGTACGTAAATTGAGAAATAACACAAGAAAAGAACAAAACATTTTGTTATCCCACATTCGAAAGAAGTCTTGCATTTGTAAATAGGAAGCTGTATAAGGATTGTTGAAACGTGCTGTCTGTGCTATGCAAAGGCCTATGATCCAAGTAAATGAGGCATTTGCATGACCTGTGGTACAGACATGTGTCTAAGAAAATATATTGTGCCATTGCTTGATGTTACATAATATACACCTACAGTATTTCAACTAAGGTTGTCGCGTTCAAAGCAACAAGCATCAAGCCAAGACTGAAGTGAATGCTGGTTTTGTGTTGGCAAATTATTTAAATCAGACCTACACTGTATTTTTTATGGAATAAAGTGTGATATATATGCAAACAAGCATGTGAAAACAAGCATTCACTTCTGTCTTGGCGCATGTGGCTTTGAACGCGCACATCAATATTAGTTGAAATACATGTAGGTGTACATGTATATGTATTTGTAGGTCGTTGTAACAATATATTGCTCATTGCTGCAAAATATACATGTATGTAGGTCATTTTTGCCAGCCCGCTTGATATAATCAGGCACTTAGAAAATGAATTCCTCATCTGTGATATCTGAGGGCCTGATTATATGAAGTGGGCTGGCCCGGTTGACCGGGCTGGCTCGTTTTGCCGAGATCCTGGCTTGTCTATAAAAACACACAAAAATTGGTTGTTGCGATTACATGGAAAACTGGCCCGGTTTGCCAAAATCGTGGCAAGTTGCTGCTGGGTTCTCGGCTGAATTGGCTGAAAATCATCCATATACCGGTATTCGCATCAACTGGGCTGACCTGGTTTAGTGAGCCGGTCGTCAGCCAGAAAAGCCAGCTGCTTTTCCTAGCACGCATGAGCAACTTGACCATTATTTTCCCTTATGGATCACATTCGTTGGTCTTGGAGTTTTGCCTTCCTCACCATTTTGTTTCTTGTTATTGCTGAAGAAGCTAAAATATTATCAATTGTTTGCTTCCTACGGATATTTATATAAAACAATGGTTACAAAATTATTTAAAGTGTCAATTGTATTTTTGTTGATCACACTGATGAAGGACTATGCCCGAAACGTCTGTAAAAATACAATTGACACTTTAAATAATTTTGTAACCATTGTTTTATCTGAAAAGTAAGTGTCACGCATCTCAGCCAAGAACTTCTAGTTCATTTTCCATATTTATATGTACAGTGTAGATGTACTAGTCCATGAAGCTGAATCAGTGAAGTAAAAAATACTCCAAACTGAAGTAATACTGTAATACGTATTTTTTTACGGAGCCTCAAGTGACCAGCCGCCATTTTGTATTAAAAACAGTGTTTGGTCGCTCATTGCGTGACTCGGTTGAACATGCTTTCCTTGCAATTTACTGCAATTTCACAAACTCAGTGAATCATGAATGACGTAGTTTATTTGGTACCATAAATATATCCATACAAATACAAATACCGTATACTTCAACTAGACATCGCAGCGTGATTAAACAATGTTTATAGATGAAGTGTATAAAATATGGGTTTACCATGGCTCGGTGTATAAACTCACTTTGTTCTAAGTTCTAAAGATTTCTAAACCCTAAGTTGCAGTTAGTACTAGTACCAGATTGATAAATCCATATCTCTATGAATTATTGCACATGGTTAATTTGAAAACAAGACGACATACATGTAACCTTCAGTCAAGGTTTGTGAAGAAGCGATGTCTCGTGTTGATAAACCACATTGTTACAGTCTTCGGTGATTATCTTAGTGGCAGGCACAGAGCGCATGCGCTGTAAAACCCAGTTGGCTATTTGAGGTAAACGACGACGACCAGACTGCATTTTTAGAGTTGGGCCTTCCACAGGAAGCCCTACTAAAAAGCAGATTCGGCGCCAAACTTCCGTGCGAAGACTTGGACCGGGGTGGCCCATCCCATGTAATCAGAGCTGAGACTGATCTTGGCAAACCGAGCCAGCCTGGTCAACCGGGCCAGCACGCTTCATATAGTCAGGCCCTAAATCAGTGTTAAATAAGATACATTCTAAACATTCCTCAAAATACCAGAACTCAGTACAGGCACAACACAGAACGCTGACATGCAAATGCCTTTTTGTGAAAAAATGAGTTTCCCGTCGTTATACTACGTTTGTTAATACGGTAAATGCTCGTCTTTATTTGATGTACTCGTGGATTTACCATGTAGTATAATAACAATCACAATCACATTTAATATCTGATTTAATTATATTTAACCAGGGTGAACCCTTCACCTTGAACCATTTCTTTTGTTGTTGCTAGACTTTTGAATTAGACGTTATTCTGGTCCATTGATCTGGCTAAACAAAGCGCGACAATTGGTGTTCAGTAGGCAGTCACGTAAACTGCCGCCCGGTTGGCTCGTTTGAGTATCGGTCTGTTATTCGGGAGGTCCTGGGTTTAATCTATGGCTGAACCAGCATTCAGGGTCTTAAAATTATTGAAGGTGCTGCCTTAGTTTATTCCATCAACAAATGGTTAGACCTTCACGTGGCTCGGATGAAAACGTACATTTGTAAATGGTTAACCCGTCTATCCACACTACTCACACTACACTGTACTTGAATTAGAGGGACGTTAAAGAACCACAGAAGACAGAAACAAACAAGCCTCAGTTTCTGTACTATACTTAGTCACCCTCGATAAATAACGACTTCACTCAGCTAATGGTTTGACAAATTATGAGCATGTTTGAAGTTGCTCCTAAACACGATCAGTTTTTGCGTTACTTGATCGTGTAGACGACAAAAACATCGCCAATTTTTCCAATTGTATTGTTGTACCCCTTATGCCTCTTATACCGGAACTTCGTGTATATTGTATTGTTCTTATACTTCATTTCAGGATTCAAAAGAAGACCACATCATGTTTGGTCAACCAATAATATACAAGGAGCTCTGTAGTATTGCAACACAGACAGATGATTATGGCTGTAGTAATGGCTGTACTTCTATGTACATCGATACATGTTTAACTGACAACAACATGGATGATGCAAGTCAACCACTTCCAACAGTTGAAGATGATAGTGGTCATAATTCAGTTAATACAGTTGATGGGAATTCTGCTGTCCACGTGGATGAACGTTTATCAATTTTGAGTATTTTAGAGGAATTAGATTTACCCTCTGAAAAGGAATCAGTTGAAAACAGCACTCAAGCAACAGATTCACCCATCGATGATGTTAATTCACATTCGCAAGAGAGTGTGGAAAGTCGCCTTCATGGAAATGGCAAACACACTGCAGAGAAGCCATTTGAATGTTCTTACTGTGATAAAAAGTTTGGCCGCAAAATCCATCTCACTGATCATCTCAGAACTCATACTGGAGAGAAGCCATTCCAATGTTCTTATTGTGATAAAAAGTTTGGCCGTAAAAGCCATCTCATTATTCATCTCAGAATTCATACTGGAGAGAAGTCATTTGAATGTTCTTACTGTGATAAAAAGTTTGGCCGCAAAAGCCATCTCACTAGTCATCTCAGAATTCATACTGGAGAGAAGTCATTTGAATGTTCTTACTGTGATAAAAAGTTTGGCCAGAAAATAAATCTTAAAATTCATCTCAGAACTCATAGTGGAGAGAAGCCATTCCAATGTTCTTACTGTGATAAAAAGTATGGCCAGAAAAACAATCTGACGTCTCATCTCAGAATTCATACTGGAGAGAAGCCATACAAATGTATTTCTTGTGACAAGACATTTCGGCACAAATCATCCATCACAAGGCATAGTTGCTGCGAGCCATTAGGCGAGTACTGCGAGTAGCCAGTGACACTAATATTGGGCTCCCTTTTTTTAAATGTTTTGTTGTTATTTAGTCAGATCTCATGATTATTGAATACATGTATACACCTATTCCAAATATCGTTGTCCGGGCCGAAAGCAACAACCAAGAAGCTGACGACCGCAAATGATTTTGGGAATCTCCTAATTAATAAATAATTTATCCATGGTACTTGAGAAGATCCCTACGAGCGTTGATTAGCAATGCAATCATTTGGAACTATTCGACCATTTGAAAATGCATGTTGTCAAAATGTCTACGGATGAATAAGTGAATAAGGACAAAGTCCCAATGCCCTTTGGGATCGTCAGCTTCTTGCTTGTTGCTTTCGACAGGGACAATGATTTTTGGAATAGGTGTATATGTCGTTTGGTTCAGCTAGAGATTTGATCACTTAAAAAATGAGTACGACAAGACAGCTAGTTTATACGACACTTCTGAATGAACTTTTATTAAATGTTTCTCCCAAGCTTTACTTATTAGTACTTGTAATTGTCGTTCAAACACGTTATCATCGTAAAACACGCACCTCAAACAAGCTAATCTTGTAATTTGATATTGACTAGTAGTAAATATAAGGGGGCACGAGCACAGTTTGCCCCTTGGAGACCGTCCCACCACCCTGGCGGCCCCCAGCCATTCTTTCTGACAAATCTCAAGTACATTTGACTTCGCGTAGATAAATATATAATTTCCTTACCAAGCGACCCGACCACCCCTCTCCTTGGAAATATTGTGAACCCTGTGGTAAGCAACTCTACAGGATTTTATTTACAAAGACCAGAACTATCCCCATTCATTTCTCAATTTACATGTTGTGACTATCCGATTTCTGTTATTTTGCATTTTTGTATGGACTGTAATCTCCATCAAAAGCCTTTAACCACCTTGCATGTATTGGGCTACGCCCTATTTTCTTTTTAATCCATATTTACCAGCTGATGTGTTGCTCTTTGCAAAGCTGGTTCTTGAATCGCCTCTGATAAAGATATCCAGAGTTCAAGTTAATGAATGACCAATAATTCCTGTTTTCAATTGTTTGAGTTTACAGTGTGGACACTCGAACCGTGAACACTTCAAGTTTTTTTCGAACTTTTTTTTTCGAACTTTCTATTGCCTCATAGCCTCTCAAATGAAGCATTGAGTTTTTAAAAATACACTTAATGATCAAAATAAATCATTTTTCTGATCAATTTGCTCAATCGATAATTTATATATATGTGTTAGAAAAAACCTAAGTGTTCACGGTTCGAGTGTCCATACTGTAATTCATCACTCCCAAGCATCAAAATTATAGTCAAATATATAGTTAGTAACATACAATAGTCCGTGGGCTAGGAGCTCAAGTACATTAAGGCCTGGGTCTCAAACTTTTCAAAATGGCCACCGCAATTCAAGAGGGGGTAGTCTAATTCTTTCTCTTTGTAATATTTTCTCTTAACACTTTGGCAATTACAAAATAGCCATGATGTTGACAATTACACATGATAGTTTCCATGGAAATATGGAATGTGACCTTTGAACTCTAATTTAAATAATTGATATAAAAGCCTCCTGCATTATATTAAAAGCGTTTTAATGTGCAGGAAATTGTTATACAAGTGAATCAGAGTTAGTGCATAGTATATATATCCAACGAGGGCAATTGCAAATATTATCGGTAAGGCTGATTTAGGCTGAAATGAAATATGATACTCTCAATTTAAGATTGTTTAAAATTATTTTTCTTCACCGCCCTCGTTGGGGTTATAAGTAATGACTTACCCCCTATTCATATCCATAAAAATATCAGACATATGAAATCACTTTACTATAATGCAGAAGGCTTTTATAAAATGATATTTCAATTAGAGTTCAAAGGTCACATACCAGGTTTCCATGGAAACTGTTACGTAATTTTTGTTAAGGTCGTGACTATATATTATTTGTCAAAGTTTTAAGGTAAAACATTACAAAGAAAAGGAGAAAGACTACCCCCTCATCAAATAAACGGCAGCCATTTTGAAACCCAGGCCTTAATGCACTTGAGAGGTGAAAAACTACCATCCCCATCAAGGGTATTCCAAAAATGAATGGTTGATGGGTGTGGTCATACGACAGCATTCTTTATTTTAACCGAAAACCACAGGGTACCCAATTATAGAATAGAAAGGTTCATCAAATATTATAATAGCAAGCAAATTACACAAAACGTTTCCGAGTTAATTTACTAATATTTATAAATATAATATACACTCGATTGCAGAAACGTTGTAGTATACATTTATGCAAATATCTATTGAGATGCAAAATGTTAGATATGCTAAAATACAACTGTTTAAGCACAATTATTGTGTTGTCTTTGTTGGATGCGATACTAATCTAAAATTGATGATTACTGATATATTAGAAGAAAATAAGCGATGTTTCGCTCTTTGCATCTCATTAGATATTTGTATAAACGTATATACTACAACGTTTCTGCAAACGAGTGTATAATATTAATAATAGTCCATGGAAAATCGTCATTTTCGACCATTTTTGCGCACTTTGCATGGCAATCATTTTGGGACGTTTTTACGCGTTAGCTATAATCTCTTGAAAATCGTCAATATTCTCATATAGCTCATCCATGTCCTCCCAACATTACTGACGTCACAGGCATCGAAGCATCATCAGTACCTGTAGGGTGGACAGCACTACAGCATTTCTGGAATGGAAAATCGTCTTTTGGGGCCATTTTTGCGCACTTTGCATGGGAAATCGTCATTTTGGGACGTTTTTACGCATTTTGCATTGGCAAAATCAGCATTTTGAAAATCGTCAATATTCTCATATAGCTCCTCCGTGTCCTCCCAACATTACTGTCACAGGTATGAAAGCATCATCGGTACCTGTAGGGTGGACAGCACTACTGTACGATGGTTGTAGTACGTGCAATCATTGACTATATATTACTGATTAGTTAAATGACCCTTCATATCAATGCACCATACACTGATAAGTCTAGTCTATCACTGGTCTTACAAATAAAATAGAGTACAAACCGATCAAAACCTCAACTGAGTTAAATGAAGTTTACAGTAAAACAAATTAAAAATCAAAGATATCGTATCCATGTGATGTCAACAACAACAAAAAAATTAAAACTGAGTGTAGATTGAGTCAAAACATCCAAGAAAATCAATTTAATGGCAAAGAAACAGAATAATAAAAAGATAAGCTGAAAACATTTTTTATGCGCAAAACACTAAAAATCGACCATACACCCAGAGTCACCGTATGTTACGTATATAGTAGGACAAATATTCCGTCCTCAGATCATCCGCGCTATCGGGTAGTACACAATCAGCGAAGTAGTCAAAGAGGGAGGGAACAGTCGTATCCTAGTCCTAAATGACTGCCCCTTACCACTTCAGCTATCTGTACTTCCGATTGTTTTCGAACGTACGCGTCACTTTAGTAGCATCGTGTAAAGGTTATTGTTATGGAAATTTATTGACTAACGTAGTCCTCTGGTTAGTGCTGGGATTTGGAAACCAGCGACCCGGGGATCGACTCTCGGTGCGGGCATCATTTTTTTTCTGATCTTTTTTTATCTCAAACTTTCTTTTTCTTTTTCTATTTCTTTCCTTTTCCTTTTCCGTTTTCATTGAAAAACGCGTACGCTTATCACAGAAGTTCATTTGAGTTGCGAACCCCACGAAAATCTAAGCCCCTGCCATATTAATGTAATAATATATCACTCTTAATAATCATAGTACGATGAAACGTGTCTGAGTAAAAATAGATTGAGTAAAATGTTCCAACTGTGCTATCATGGATCCGTTTGTCTGTCTCTCCGTCCGTCCGTCCGATCAGCACCCAATCTCTCTTTGTCAGCCTCTAGCGTCCAGATCAGTCCGACCAGTCCCAATTTGCTGAACAAGATTGTTCTTGTTGACATGTTCGAGGGGTTTGTTGATCTAGACACGGATTTCAAACGTTGAGTTTGCAGCGACTTTATTTATTCGGTGATGTTGGATACGACATTCTTTTGACTGGATAATAATAATCCCCATAGTCAATGGAAGGAACACAATTATGTAAGAATGGGCTATACTGTAAACCATTGATATATAGGATCAGCTGAGAGGTGAGGATGGTTTACGAGATTAATTGGTGGAGTATCACCACGAGAAAATTCTACACGGGGGAGTGTGAAGTATGTGCAGCATTCGTAGCCGGTTTTAGATTCCCAAACTACGTTCACTAGTGAAGTCCGTCATACACAAGTGCAACAAGTCATGCAAACGATACAGAGTGAAACCTTGTACAGCGCCACCTACTTCTGACCTATCAAGATTTCGAACAGAGCTAACAACCAAATTTGCTGTTACTGGCGTTGATTTTGCTGGACCACTCATATATAGATCAACAAAGAGCAAAATCAGCAAGTGCTATGTAAGACCAAACTTGATTGTTTAATTTTTGAAATGCTGTTAACCCTTTGACACCCAGAGATTTTTGACTTTTTTAGCGATTTTCTGGACCTAATCACGCCATAGGAACTTTCGATTCCATATAAGGGGTTTCCATGGAAATATTGACAGTTCTGAATGCCCGTGGGCTCGCGTCTTCACGTGTGCTGTCTTTCTTCTTGGGAGCTCGTTGGAGCTAGTAGTGTCCACTACTCGAAGAGGCCAATTTTGCATTTTAGAGTACGTGTTTTATACGGCCATTATTCGATGGTTGTCCAATACGCGAACATACATGCGTTTCGGCAAACCGTATTGCGGTCCGATACCATTGGTAGAAGTATTAAAGGCAGTTAACGTTATTGGGATAGGAACTTGTGTTTGGGACTTGTTGTATTTCCAACCTATACCCCTCGTAAATTTCGCCGGATCGACTCGGTTCGCCAGTTTCGCCGGATCGACTCGGTCCGAGAATCGGTTCGCACCGTTCCGAGAACTTTCATGTTTGGGTTACCTGTACGTGTTTGGGACTTGTTGTATTTCCGACCTATACCCCTCGTAAATTTCGCCGGATCGACTCGGTTCGCCAATTTCGCCGGATCGACTCGGTCCGAGAATCGGTTCGCATCGATCCGAGAACTTCCATGTTTGGGTTACCTGTGTTTGGGACTTGATGGATGTCCCACTTATACCCCTCGTAAATTCCGCCGGATCGACTCGATCCGAGAATCGGTTCGCATCGATCCGAGAACTTCCATGTTTGGGTTACCTGTGTTTGGGACTTGTTGGATGTCCTTTACCCCTTGTAAATTTCGCCGGAACGACTCGGTTCGCCAGTTTCGCCAGATCGCCTCGGTCCGAGAATCGGTTCGCATCGATCCGAGAACTTCCATGTTTGGGTTACCTGAGTTTGGATATATACTGCGTTGGATGTACTGTTATTTGCTGTTTTCAAACATGAAATTACTTCAATCTAATGACGGCCCGAATCGTAAATCGTTTTCACCAAAGCGCTTTTGGTTTCGGTATGTTACGGTTTAAGAAATCTTAACATATTATTCACTTCAGTTATCATGGATAGTGATATTCATGGTGTTATCAATCATAGGCTTGCCTTTATAATTTCGCTTGATTAGGAAATAATAGGTCCGTTTATACGTCCGGAAATAATAGGTCCGTCTTATCTAGGCGTCGCGACTAAAATAAGACGCCAACTAATCGTATAAATGACACAAATTCCTGTATTTATATACAAGCTACTTTTCCGTTTACCTATCACACGCCAACGCAGTCCTCATTAATATTCTAAAATGTAACGCTCATTGCTATATGCACAAATACAGTATGTGGTTCTAATTGTGAACGGTTCTATTGTGAACACTGTTCAGTTAATGTGTACCCTGGTTACCAGAGGCTATTATTGTTTCTCTCTCGAGCCGTAGGCGTTGTCGTAGAGTTTAGAGAGAGATACTCTGCTACCCAGGGTACACATTAACTGAACAGTGTTCACAATTAATTAGAACCGTTCACAATTAGAACCACATACTGTACCTGACGAATTAAAGTAATTTGCTACCAACACTCAAGGTTATCCCAAACCCACATTATTTTCAAAGCGATTGTGGCTTAAGTACTGGGTATCACATGAAACTTCAAACGTATGTCATGATGTACAGCGTTATTCCTCTATCTTAAATTACTCGTCGTTCTAAAATGAATCACGGCCGCCTTAAAATTCTTAACGTATGCAACTATATTCGTATAACGTATATTCGCCGTTTTGAAAGCGCTGGCCAAGTTATCTAAGGGGCCGTTCACACTAGCCATTTAGATCGATCCGAGATCGATCTAAACTGAAACGGGCCAAGTGTGAACGGTCCAAAGCGAACCGAGATCGGTCCGAGACCGATCTAAACTAGACCACCTCCAGAGGTGGTCTCGGATCGATCTAAAGTAGCTCGCATGTAAGTGTGAACGCTAAGCGTACTAACTGGCTGTCCTTACATGCTAATTACGCACGTGGATGCTAATTACGCATGTGCAGTTCGTGAGAGCGCGACTTTTAAAATGTTTTCTTTTGAACGCGCGTAACTAGTAAAAGTGGCACTATACTCCACTGCATGATGTCGAAACGTGGAGCGACAAGCGAGTTTTGGCTCTAATATCGATTTGGGAAACAGAGGCAATTATGAATATACTGAACAATTCACAGAAGAATACCGTAGTATACGGACAGATAAGCAAGGAGATGGAGGCTTTGGTATTCAAACGAGATGCGAATCAGTGCAGGACAAAAGTAAAGCATCTGAAAACTGCTTATAAAAAAATCATTGACGACCTGGCACTTTTCGCAACATCAAATCGCCAGCCAAGTGATCTTAGGTCTTCGCCGGTAGCCAGGTGCCATACACAAATTGCCATTCGTTTCTCGACTGCAATAGCCTTGCGAAACCTGCATGGTATTCTCCCTTTTCAGAACTTCATCTAACGATTCGCAGAGGAAGTGAAACGACTCTCTTGACATTCTGAACTAAAGTTGTCGATCCAAAGTTTATCATCCATCCATTTGGTTACAGTCTGCTCCCAGAACAAACTACCCACTCTGGTTGGTTCTCGACTCGCCAAAACCGTCTTTCTGTTATTGATCGCCCGCATTAAACTTTATTCCCGACGTAGTCAATCGATATCGATAAAAATCAAGTGATTTTTTTTAAACGGAAATCGGTAAAAATCGATAAAGGAAAAAAGGGTGATACCGTTTTTTAACGGTTTTGTTGTTTTCGCGTAATAACTTGTAAATATAATCTGAATGATTACAAGATAGTACCATGCTATTTATTACACACGCATACACCAAACAGTAATATTGGCAACTTCTTTTATTCTACATCAATATAAGCTGATAGGTGTTCATAAATAGTACCATGCTATTTATTACAGACGCATACACCAAACAGTAATATTGGTAACTTCTTTTATTCTACAATCAATATAAGCTGATAGGTGTTCATAAATAGTACCATGCTATTTATTACAGACGCATACACCAAACAGTAATATTGGCAACTTCTTTTATTCTACAATCAATATAAGCTGATAGGTGTTCATAAATAGTACCATGCTATTTATTACAGACACCAAACAGTAATATTGGCAACTTCTTTTATTCTACAATCAATATAAGCTTATAGGTGTTCATAAATAGTACCATGCTATTTATTACAGACACCAAACAGTAATATTGGCAACTTCTTTTATTCTACAATCAATATAAGCTGATAGGTGTTCATAAATAGTACCATGCTATTTATTACAGACGCATACACCAAACAGTAATATTGGCAACTTCTTTTATTCTACAATCAATATAAGCTGATAGGTGTTCATAAATAGTACCATGCTATTTATTACAGACGCATACACCAAACAGTAATATTGGCAACTTCTTTTATTCTAAAATCAATATAAGCTGATAGGTGTTCATAAATAGTACCATGCTATTTATTACAGACGCATACACCAAACAGTAATATTGGCAACTTCTTTTATTCTAAAATCAATATAAGCTGATAGGTGTTCATAAATAGTACCATGCTATTTATTACAGACGCATACACCAAACAGTAATATTGGTAACTTCTTTTATTCTACAATCAATATAAGCTGATAGGTGTTCATAAATGTAGCTAAATTAATACGGAACTGAAAAATCGTAGACTGCAAAATAGCCCCTACTTTTTCGCGAAACTGCGTCGTGACCGGGCCGCGAGAGAAGCTGACCGAATAAGTTCACCTCTGAATCCAGGAAGACATTGGCAAACATATTCTTCATGCGCAACTTTGTCTCGCCAGCTAGTCAGCCAAGAAAAACAAACCGTCAGTCTACCAGTATCCCCATGTGATTGATGAGTACCTATCTAATAATGAAGTTTCTTTGCAAAGAGTTGCGGGCCCCTTCCCAGTTTTGTTGTAATTCCCAATAAAGGTCAAAAAAAAGGGAAATGGCGGCTAATTCTAGATTTATCCTCTCCGGGGGGTGGAAGCGTGAATGATGGCATTGATCCAGAGGATTTTTCTCTGCAGTACATTAGGATCGATCAGATTATAAGCATGGTTAGTCAGTATGGCCAAGGGGCTCTAATGGCCAAGTTTGATGTGGATGCGGCTTACCGGAACATTGCTGTACCGGCATCCTCGGACGATGGTGCTTGGGGGGTTTGGGGTTGGAGGTTACCTGTGCTCTCCTCTCACAGACCCCTCCTTCTCCAAGCACCTTGGACGATGGGTTGATGGTGGGCTGTGACAGGGTTGCCATGGTAATCTTGCGTCGCTAGCTTGTATGTCTTGGGTTGCCATGGTAACTGTGAGTAGCCGATTGTAGGTCTTGGCATCCCCACCCTATAAGGCTCGGCCCATACCTCATCTATTGGTGATGAGTTTAAACAAGGGCGGGTAATGGGAGCAATCGCCTCACTCCCCTCTCGTCTTTTCGTCTTGCCTCATTCTCTCGCGCCCCGATCAACGACTCGATCGAACTTCAACTCTACTCGATTTATCGATTGGAAAACTGATATCGATTTTTATCGATTGACTACGTCGGGCCGGATTCATTGAGTATCATAAAATACATTTTTTGTTGACGTTTTCTCTGAGGCATAAAACACAATATTAGTTGAAAACTGTTCTTGGATATACGGCTTTGACGTCTCAATAATCGTTTATTGATTTCATAATAAATCAAAATTGGAACTAAATCCGCCATCTGTCCCTACTAGTTCCCAACCCCTTAGATTTTTAATTTTGAACCCGGTTTTGGTTAGGCTATCTGTTTTTTTTTTTTGGTGATACGTTTATATATGTTTATAGTGTGAACGCTCTCGAAAACTGAGCTCGGATCGATCTCGGATCGATCCAAACTAGATCGATCCAAAATGGTCCAAGTGCAATAATGGCCGAGTAATTTGCATAAACTGAGAAACATTACGAGTTTAGGAAATGTAATATCATTTTTTGCAAGACCATACATAGTCTAGTAATACACCAAAAGCCTATCAATTTAAATGAAACCACCGTAAAGTTATAACCATTTGAATTCTAGCAATTGCATGGAAACGAGGCAAGTCAGTCCAAAACTCAATTTCCCATACAAATCTTTGTGATTTCAATTCGCTATAACTTTTTACGTTTTTGTAGAATCACTCTAAAATTTTAGTAGGTTTGTTTTTGTTATTATACTCTTTGAAACGATCGATGTACTATATTACTAACTACACAATAAATGACATTTACTGATTCCGCCATTATTGCATTCGGTCTATGTGTCGTGATTTTACAGCAAAATATTTTTGAAATGTATAAAAACCATGAGTGCATTTTTAAATGTATGTTTCCTTGCCTCAAGGTCACGTGACCACGAAAAGTCAACATTATCAAGCTCAAAATATTAAGAGACCCGAATATCACTTTATGTCCAAAGATCAAAGCTATAGTTTCAAACTGCATGGAGATATTGATGAAAATGTGGTTTATTGTGTGAGATTAGTTGATTTAGATAATATTTTATAAGTAAATTAATATATAACTTTATTATTATTATTGTATATATTTGTAAAGCGCTTTTCAAGACTCGATGACGCAAACCACTGAACAATTTTGACGACGATTCTGACTAAATAGCAACAAAACATAATTACACAGGCAGCCCAACTAGTGCCGCTGGCTACTCGCAGTACTCGCCTAATGGCAACTATGCCTTGTGATGAGTGAATTCTGACATGATCAGTCACATGGATTTTATGGAAAGAAACATTATCACAGTAATGACATTGGAATGGCTTCTTTCCAGTATGACTTTGTAGATGCTCTGTAAGGGATGTCTTGTGCCGAAATGTTTTGCCACAAAAAAAGACATTTGTATGACTTCTCTCCAGTATGAATTCTGAGAAGGCTTTTGCAGTGAGAAGGCTTTTGCGGCCAAACTTTTTATCACAGTAAGAACATTCATGGCTTCTCTCTAGTAGTTACCCTGCGAGCAGAGTCTTCTTTTAACCTCCTCCCCGAGAGGGAGAAGGAAGAAGACTCTGCCGAAGTCGTGTACGTTCTTATTTGAGCATGCGCGACGGTTGCTTAGAGACAAATGCATTTCCACGCCCAATCGGATTCAAATATTGTTTCCGGACTTCTAAAATATCGGTTTAGCGAGTTGATAAACATGTCAGTGGGCAAAGAAACAAAGGTATCCCTACCAGTAAATAATTATATTATGTGCTTGCTTGATGTTGATGTGTCGTGAACGATTTGGAAGAGAAAAGCTAGTCAAAAAACGTTTGTAATAACATAACGAACGTAGCCGCCATTATACTATGATTGTGGGCGCAGATTTGGCCATCGGCTTAGTATAGGAAATACCACAGTTCGAGAAGAATTAATGAAAAATACCACGCGTATTTCATCAAATACAAGTGGTATTTTTCATTAATTCTTCGAGAACTAAGTGGTATTTCCTATTAATAACACACCTACAAAAAATATGAGTTTCTTTATAGTAGCAAATCGCGCGTAACGCAATCACAACCACAAATAATAAAATAGCACATGTGCAATTTTCTTAATACCGTGCAATTAATGAATTGCACGGTATTAAGAAAAAATCCAGTCAATCGGCCAATCAGAAACGAGTATTTTTTGTAGGTGTGTTATTAATAAGTTAATTCAACCGTGCGCATTAAAAAACAGTTTAAACCGGAATCAAACCTGAAATTATGAATCTCATTACCCAGATTCTTGGATAGTGGAATACAAAGGATCTACACGACTTCGGCAGGGTATCCAGTAGTGTGAATTTTGAGATGATCATGGAGATAGCGTTTGCGGCCAAACTTTTTATCACAGTAAGAACATCCAAATGACTTCTCTCTAGTATGAATTTTGAGATGATCATGGAGATAGCGTTTGAAGCTAAATTGTTTTAACACAGTATTAAGAACATTCAAATGGCTTCTCTCCAGTATGAATTCTGAGATGAATTGTGAGATGGTGTTTATGGCCAAACTTTGTATCACAGTAAGAACATCCAAATGGCTTTTCTCCAGTATGAATTCTGAGATGATTAGTGAGATGGGGTTTGCGGCCAAACTTTTTATCACAGTAAAAACATTCAAATGGCTTCTCTCTAGTATCAATTTTGAGATGATCATGGAGATAGCGTTTGCAGCTAAATTTCTTAACACAGTAAGAACATTCAAATGGCTTCTCTCCAGTATGAATTCTGAGATGAGCAGTGAGAAGGCGTTTCTGGTCAAACTTTTTATCATCACAGTAAGAACATTCAAATGGCTTCTCTCCAGTGTGAATTCTGAGATGAACAGTGTGATCGCCTTTCTGGCCAAACTTTTTATCACAGTAAGAACATTCAAATGGCTTCTCTCCAGTATGAATTCTGAGATGAGTAGTGAGATGGGGTTTGCGGCCAAACTTTTTATCACAATAAAAACATTCAATGGCTTCTCTCTAGTATGAATTTTGAGATGATCATGGAGATAGCGTTTGCAGCTAAATTTTTTAACACAGTAAGAACATTCAAATGGCTTCTCTCCAGTATGAATTCTGAGATGAGCAGTGAGAAGGCGTTTCTGGCCAAACGTTTTATCACAGTGTGAAGATGCTAGATTTCGTAAGCTTCCTATTTTCCAAATTAGTGTTGACCTTGTTTTACACCTTAGCACACCTGAAACCACGTACGTTGCACAAGGAGCCACGTACTACGAAATGGGTACACCTGCCGTAGGCGTGTCCCCTTAGCTTCCCTAGATCCTCCCACTTGCATATCACAAGGACAACTCTCGTACGATCTTCACTAGTCTACTCTGAGTTAGGCATCATTTGATATAAGCATATTTCTGTATCAACAGACGCAGAAGCATTTGTACTATTTAGTGATATAAGATTTATCTACTTTTGCTACCTAAATAACATACCTCCTTTTGATAGAACTATCGTTCTCAACTTGTTTACCTTCTCCTCATTACTTAGATTAGTCAGGAACGTCAACATCGTTGCAACCAATGATGTTGCACTTCCTGCTATAGTTCAGACAGTGATTGACAACAAACGTCAATCACTCATCTTGTATAGTTTACGATTATATAAGCCCACTACATGTAAGATTAAGCTCAGAGAAGAGCGAACCTCGAAGACATAATAAAAGTCCTACCTCAGCATACTAGTCTCCCCATTACATAACTCTTAATTTGCAGTGGTTAAATAAACTTCTTGTTGAAAACCAACCTTTTGTCAATGTTTTTATTGATAATCCGCCTCATAGCATGACAAATATTCAAATAAATATATGATATTCGCATTAGTGTTTTTTTACATTGCTTGAGCTTTGGTATATGAACTCAGGAGAACTGTGACTAATTATTTTAATTGCGCGCCTCTTTTGAAAATCAATTTACCGCTTTTAAACAATAACCACAATAACATAAAACAAATCATTAGCTTGTTCTTAAGTTGGTTTGAAAATCGTTTTCTTTGGTACAGTTTTCTTGCTTTGGGATTCAATGCGTTGCTTTTCGATGGCGAATAATTCTGACTTATAATTTCTTGTGTTGAATGAATGTTTTTTTTTTTTTGAACTTTGCGGTTTTGAATTGAACTCTAATCTTTGTTCCAGTGAACCAAAACAATCCAGGAAGAACAAAGGCCTTACCCAGACTTGTCCAAAACAAGAACCCCTTTTCATTAATTGTAATCAGTGAACTGAGCATTAAAACCATATTACAACTTAAAATGTGATTATAAGAAGTATATAGTCGTTTGAGGTGTATAACAAATTTTATTTACAAAATATACTGGTGAATATTTACATTCAATTTGAAGTTTAATCAATCGAGATCAAACATTTAAGTTAAAAAAACTAATCATCAAGAGATCAAACAGTTCAAACTAAAGAGTTATTTCCTTCCTGTGTTCGAATACAGTTAAGTGCTGAAATAGTGTTTTGGTGCCGCTGTTTTCAGAAGAGTACTATTGGCTTCTACTTTTGTGTTGCAATAGTGCTTCTCGAGCATCACGCGAAGAGCTCGAGAATCGTTCCCGTTTCCAAAATTTTAAAATCGTAGGAACCCGATGCAGTAAATACCACATACGGAAACCTTAGTACTGTAATTCCACCATCAATATCGGGAAAATAAGAACAACATTTCTTCTCTTCTGTCAACATTTGTTCCCAAGGATAAGTGTCGACATCTTTTTTTAATAAAGCACTCCACTGACAATGCTCTTGCAATAGTACTGAAGTAAAGTTTTTTGTCGCGAACAAAAAATGTTCGCGCATGCAGGAGGGAGACTTCGTTGGATAGTTCTCTCATCTTGTAAAAACTCATGGAATTGAAGAGGTCTTTGACAAAGATTTCCAAACATTCTTTCATCTCTTTGTATTCAGGATGGCTTGGGAGGATAGAATACTCTTGCTCCATTGCAGTTGGGATCAGGTCCAAAAGTTTCTCTTCTGGATATATTATTTTCATGCGAATACGAACCGAAACCAACACATTCTGCCAAAACGTGCTATCTGCTATCTGTTCGCCATTTCTGAAAGGAGCCATCTTCCAATTCTGCTCTCCACACCGTCGTGCTTGTTCTTGCCCTCCAATAAGCAACTTGCAAAGTTCATAAAATAGAAATCGGAACAGACATTTGACCTCTTGTAGTTTTCTTGACCATACACATACATTTAACTCTTTCAGTCGTTCATAGAGATCGCCTATTGTATCCAGCTTGATTTTCTTGGGTTCCTGTTCAGCAGCTCTGTGTGTTTCCTTTTCTTTCATGGGCTCCAAGGAGGAAGAATTCGACCACTCCTCAATTCCATAGTAAATGTTGTGTCCGAAGTTTTGTTTTGACTTCAACTGAGCTACTATGAAACCGAAGCTTCTTGGCTTGATGTTTTCAATGAGTGAAAATTCAAATTTGCCTCGAACCTTTTGAACCGTTGGAGGAGACAATAGATGCCGAAGCAGCACAATAGAGGGTTGATCATAACAATAACAAACCTGTCACACCCCCTTTTTAATTTATGCAACTCATTATTTAATTTTGGATCCTCGATCCTCACTCAGATCCTCATTCAGATGCTCGATCCAAACTCAGATCCTCACTTTCGATCCTCACTTTCGATCCTCACTTCCGATCCTCACTTTCGATCCTCACTTTCGATCCTCACTTTCGATCCTCACTCGGATCAGCCGGTGCCTACTATACTACTGGTGCTTATCTAAGCCCAAATGACATTCTTCTTGGAAGAGCAAGTAACACTGTTCCACAAGGCCCATTCAGACAGACTAACAACCCACGTCATCGCTTAGAATATTGCCAGAAGATTGTAGATACCTTCTGGAAGAAATGGTCAAGAGATGTTTTTCCACAGTTGGTTCCAAGAAGAAAGAAAGTGGAATGTATACAAACGCAATGTGAGAGTTAATGACTATGTTATTGTTGCCGACCCTAACGCAATAAGAGGAAGCTGGAACGCTGGAAGGATTGTGCAGATTTTCCCTGGTGGTGATGGAATCGTACGCAATGTGTTGGTGAAGACCAAGAATGGCGAATACAGAAGGCCTGTCAACAAGATCTGTGTCATCCACCCAGCAGAAGGCTACAATGGAGATTGAATGGGGATTCCCCCATTATGGGTGGGAATGTTATGTGGAGTTAATGATTATCAAATAAATAAGAAAAGGACTGGGTCCTAGTTAAAAGATTATGGGACACTTTTCAAGGACCATGCGGCCGAGTTTATACAGCGAAACTATCGTTATAAAGTGCACATTATAGCTGGATAATTTTCAGATTACACATGTAGTAAGTACCCAGTTGTTATTAGTCAAGTCAGTCTATAGACTCAGCTAACAAGATTAATCACCGGCACAAATACTCCCGTTCGGTCTAGTCGTGTAGTAGCCCAAACTTTTTATTGCAGTAAGAACATTGGAATGGCTTCTCTCCAGTGTGTTTGCCATTTCCATGAAGGTGACTTTCCACAATCTCTTGAGAATGCGAATTAACATCATCGGTGGGTGAATGTGTTGCTTGAGTGCTGTTTTCAACTGATTCCTTTTCAGAGGGTAAATCTAATTCCTCTAAAAAACTCAACATTGATGAAAGTTCATCCATGTGGACAGCAGAAGCATTTTTCAACGAATTCCCATCAACTGCATTAACTGAATTATGACCACTATCACCTAAAACTGTTGGATGTGGTTGACTTGCATCATCCATGTTGTTGTCAGGTAAACCTGTATCGATGTACATAGGAAGTACAGCCATTACTGCAGCCATAATCATCTGTCTGTGTTGCAATACTACAGAGCTCCTTGTATATTATTGGTTGACCAAACATGATGTTGTTGTCTTCTATTGAACCCTGAAATGAAGTACAAGTACAATATAATAAAAACAGACTCACATTATTGTTCATTTATTAATAATTTGATGGGATCCTGTTGTAATATTCAGGGTTTTTGTATTAATTAGAAAAAAACAGTCACAAATTTGACAGCCTGGTTTGTAGTAAGGACCCGCAAAGAGACATAAGGTGTTCACTGCAAGAGGTTTCATTTACATCCTCAGTGGTTCTTTTACGTCCCTCTAATTCAAGTGTAGTGTAGTGTGGAGAGACAGGACCACCATTTACATGATCATCCAAGCCATGTGAAGGTATAACCATTCGTTGTGGAAACAAACTACGGCAGTACCTTCTTATGTTTAGACCCTGAGTACTGGTCAGCCAGGAACTGAACCCACGACCTCCCACACAACAGGACCGATACTGAACCGAGCAAACGGGTGGCAGTTTACGTTACACCAAGTTTCGCGCTTTTGTTCTGCCTGTCCAAACAGACCCAGTGAATGATGTCTGATCAAAAGTGTAGCAACAACAAATCAATGGTTGAAGCTAACCTGAGTTTCAGGCCCAAAGCGGGGATAGGAAGGGGAGAGGGGGACTGGGCGGGTGTAAGGGGGAATAGGTGGCCTGACACCAATCCTACACAGAAGTTGTGTTGTTTGCCCGTATTTGGAGGCAAAAACGCTGATTGGACGAGAAACATTAAATGTAATAACCAGAGTCAGACATTGGCAAATTTGATCCCGTTCATCTGTC
>JAUJYZ010000400.1:0-73065 GCA_033675265.1 Actinostola sp. cb2023
TCTATTGTATTGTACAGTGTAATGGCCACTCCTACTGATTAATCTATTGGTGTTTGGTACAGTGTAATGACCACCTCTACTGATTAATCTATTAATGTTGTACAGTGTAATGGCCACCTCTACTGATTAATCTATTAGTGTTGTACAGTGTAATGGCCACCTCTACTGATTAATCTATTAGTGTTGTACAGTGTAATGACCACCTCTACTGATTAATCTATTAGTGTTGTACAGTGTAATGGCCACCTCTACTGATTAATCTATTGGTGTTGTACAGTGTAATGGCCACCTCTACTGATTAATCTATTGGTGTTGTACAGTGTAATGGCCACCTCTACTGATTAATCTATTGGTGTTGTACAGTGTAATGACCACCTCTACTGATTAATCTATTGGTGTTGTACAGTGTAATGACCACCTCTACTGATTAATCTATTAATGTTGTACAGTGTAATGACCACCTCTACTGATTAATCTATTAGTGTTGTACAGTCCTCTACTGATTAATCTATGGTGTTAAACAGTGTAATGACCACCTCTACTGATTAAATCTATTGGTGTTGTACAGTGTAATGACCACCTCTACTGATTAATCTATTGGTGTTGTACAGTGTAATGACCACCTCTACTGATTAATCTATTGGTTGTGCATGTACAGTGTAATGATCACCTCATGATTAATCTATTGGTGTTGTGCATGTACATGTAATGATCACCTCTACTGTCAGATTAATCTATTGGTATTGTACAGTGTAATGATCACCTCTACTGTCAGATTAATCTATTGGTATTGTACAGTGTAATGACCACCTCTACTGATTAATCTATTGGTGTTGTACAGTGTAATGACCACCTCTACTGATTAATCTATTGGTGTTGTACAGTGTAATGACCACCTCTACTGATTAATCTATTGGTGTTGTACAGTGTAATGACCACCTCTACTGATTAATCTATTGGTGTTGTACAGTGTAATGATCACCTCTACTGATATTAATCTATTGGTGTTGTACAGTGTAATGACCACCTCTACTGATTAATGTATTGGTGTTGTACAGTGTAATGACCACCTCTACTGATTAATCTATTGGTGTTGTACAGTGTAATGACCACCTCTACTGATTAATCTATTGGTGTTGTACAGTGTAATGACCACCTCTACTGATTAATCTATTGGTATTGTACAGTGTAATGGCCACCTCTACTGATTAATCTATTGGTATTGTACAGTGTAATGGCCACTCCTACTGATTAATCTATTGGTGTTGTACAGTGTAATGACCCAGCACCTCTACTGATTAATCTATTGGTACTGTACAGTGTAATGACCACCTCTACTGATTAATCTATTATAGTGTTGTACAGTGTAATGATCACCTCTACTGAATAATCTATTGGTATTGTACAGTGTAATGGCCACTCCTACTGATTAATCTAATGGTGTTGTACAGTGTAATGACCACCTCTACTGATTAATCTATTAATGTTGTACAGTGTAATGGCCACCTCTACTGATTAATCTATTAGTGTTGTACAGTGTAATGGCCACCTCTACTGATTAATCTATTAGTGTTGTACAGTGTAATGACCACCTCTACTGATTAATCTATTAGTGTTGTACAGTGTAATGGCCACCTCTACTGATTAATCTATTGGTGTTGTACAGTGTAATGGCCACCTCTACTGATTAATCTATTGGTGTTGTACAGTGTAATGGCCACCTCTACTGATTAATCTATTGGTATTGTACAGTGTAATGACCACCTCTACTGATTAATCTATTGGTGTTGTACAGTGTAATGGCCACTCCTACTGATTAATCTATTGGTGTTGTACAGTGTAATGGCCACCTCTACTGATTAATCTATTAATGTTGTACAGTGTAATGACCACCTCTACTGATTAATCTATTAGTGTTGTACAGTGTAATGGCCACCTCTACTGATTAATCTATTAATGTTGTACAGTGTAATGACCACCTCTACTGATTAATCTATTAGTGTTACAAGTACAGTGTAATGACCACCTCTACTGATTAATCTATTAAATAATGTTGTACAGTGTAATGACCACTCCTACTGATTAATGTATTGGTGTTGTACAGTGTAATGGCCACCTCTACTGATTAATCTATTGGTGTTGTACAGTGTAATGACCACCTCTACTGATTAATCTATTGGTGTTGTACAGTGTAATGACCACCTCTACTGATTAATCTATTGGTGTTGTACAGTGTAATGACCACCTCTACTGATTAATCTATTGGTATTGTACAGTGTAATGGCCACCTCTACTGATTAATCTATTGGTATTGTACAGTGTAATGGCCATTCCTACTGATTAATCTATTGGTGTTGTACAGTGTAATGACCACCTCTACTGATTAATCTATTGGTGTTGTACAGTGTAATGATCACCTCTACTGATTAATCTATTGGTGTTGTACAGTGGAATGACCACCTCTACTGATTAATCTATTGGTGTTGTACAGTGGAATGGCCACTCCTACTGATTAATCTATTGGTGTTGTACAGTGTAATGACCACCTCTACTGATTAATCTATTGGTGTTGTACAGTGTAATGACCACCTCTACTGATTAATCTATTGGTGTTAAACAGTGTAATGACCACCTCTACTGATTAATCTATTGGTGTTGTACAGTGTAATGACCACCTCTACTGATTAATCTATTGGTGTTGTACAGTGTAATGATCACCTCTACTGATTAATCTATTGGTGTTGTACAGTGTAATGACCACCTCTACTGATTAATCTATTGGTGTTGTGCATGTACAGTGTAATGATCACCTCTACTGTCAGATTAATCTATTGGTATTGTACAGTGTAATGATCACCTCTACTGTCAGATTAATCTATTGGTATTGTACAGTGTAATGACCACCTCTACTGATTAATCTATTGGTGTTGTACAGTGTAATGACCACCTCTACTGATTAATCTATTGGTGTTGTACAGTGTAATGACCACCTCTACTGATTAATCTATTGGTGTTGTACAGTGTAATGACCACCTCTACTGATTAATCTATTGGTGTTGTACAGTGTAATGATCACCTCTACTGATATTAATCTATTGGTGTTGTACAGTGTAATGACCACCTCTACTGATTAATGTATTGGTGTTGTACAGTGTAATGACCACCTCTACTGATTAATCTATTGGTGTTGTACAGTGTAATGACCACCTCTACTGATTAATCTATTGGTGTTGTACAGTGTAATGACCACCTCTACTGATTAATCTATTGGTATTGTACAGTGTAATGGCCACCTCTACTGATTAATCTATTGGTATTGTACAGTGTAATGGCCACTCCTACTGATTAATCTATTGGTGTTGTACAGTGTAATGACCCAGCACCTCTACTGATTAATCTATTGGTACTGTACAGTGTAATGACCACCTCTACTGATTAATCTATTATAGTGTTGTACAGTGTAATGATCACCTCTACTGAATAATCTATTGGTATTGTACAGTGTAATGGCCACTCCTACTGATTAATCTAATGGTGTTGTACAGTGTAATGACCACCTCTACTGATTAATCTATTAATGTTGTACAGTGTAATGGCCACCTCTACTGATTAATCTATTAGTGTTGTACAGTGTAATGGCCACCTCTACTGATTAATCTATTAGTGTTGTACAGTGTAATGACCACCTCTACTGATTAATCTATTAGTGTTGTACAGTGTAATGGCCACCTCTACTGATTAATCTATTGGTGTTGTACAGTGTAATGGCCACCTCTACTGATTAATCTATTGGTGTTGTACAGTGTAATGGCCACCTCTACTGATTAATCTATTGGTATTGTACAGTGTAATGACCACCTCTACTGATTAATCTATTGGTGTTGTACAGTGTAATGGCCACTCCTACTGATTAATCTATTGGTGTTGTACAGTGTAATGGCCACCTCTACTGATTAATCTATTAATGTTGTACAGTGTAATGACCACCTCTACTGATTAATCTATTAGTGTTGTACAGTGTAATGGCCACCTCTACTGATTAATCTATTAATGTTGTACAGTGTAATGACCACCTCTACTGATTAATCTATTAGTGTTACAAGTACAGTGTAATGACCACCTCTACTGATTAATCTATTAAATAATGTTGTACAGTGTAATGACCACTCCTACTGATTAATGTATTGGTGTTGTACAGTGTAATGGCCACCTCTACTGATTAATCTATTGGTGTTGTACAGTGTAATGACCACCTCTACTGATTAATCTATTGGTGTTGTACAGTGTAATGACCACCTCTACTGATTAATGTATTGGTGTTGTACAGTGTAATGACCACCTCTACTGATTAATCTATTGGTGTTGTACAGTGTAATGACCACCTCTACTGATTAATCTATTGGTATTGTACAGTGTAATGGCCACCTCTACTGATTAATCTATTGGTATTGTACAGTGTAATGGCCACTCCTACTGATTAATCTATTGGTGTTGTACAGTGTAATGACCCAGCACCTCTACTGATTAATCTATTGGTATTGTACAGTGTAATGACCACCTCTACTGATTAATCTATTATAGTGTTGTACAGTGTAATGATCACCTCTACTGAATAATCTATTGGTATTGTACAGTGTAATGGCCACTCCTACTGATTAATCTATTGGTGTTGTACAGTGTAATGACCACCTCTACTGATTAATCTATTAATGTTGTACAGTGTAATGGCCACCTCTACTGATTAATCTATTAGTGTTGTACAGTGTAATGGCCACCTCTACTGATTAATCTATTAGTGTTGTACAGTGTAATGACCACCTCTACTGATTAATCTATTAGTGTTGTACAGTGTAATGGCCACCTCTACTGATTAATCTATTGGTGTTGTACAGTGTAATGACCACCTCTACTGATTAATCTATTGGTGTTGTACAGTGTAATGACCACCTCTACTGATTAATCTATTGGTATTGTACAGTGTAATGGCCACCTCTACTGATTAATCTATTGGTATTGTACAGTGTAATGGCCACTCCTACTGATTAATCTATTGGTGTTGTACAGTGTAATGACCCAGCACCTCTCCTGATTAATCTATTGGTACTGTACAGTGTAATGACCACCTCTACTGATTAATCTATTATAGTGTGTACAGTGTAATGATCACCTCTACTGAATAATCTATTGGTATTGTACAGTGTAATGGCCACTCCTACTGATTAATCTAATGGTGTTGTACAGTGTAATGACCACCTCTACTGATTAATCTATTAATGTTGTACAGTGTAATGGCCACCTCTACTGATTAATCTATTAGTGTTGTACAGTGTAATGGCCACCTCTACTGATTAATCTATTAGTGTTGTACAGTGTAATGACCACCTCTACTGATTAATCTATTAGTGTTGTACAGTGTAATGGCCACCTCTACTGATTAATCTATTGGTGTTGTACAGTGTAATGGCCACCTCTACTGATTAATCTATTGGTGTTGTACAGTGTAATGGCCACCTCTACTGATTAATCTATTGGTATTGTACAGTGTAATGACCACCTCTACTGATTAATCTATTGGTGTTGTACAGTGTAATGGCCACTCCTACTGATTAATCTATTGGTGTTGTACAGTGTAATGGCCACCTCTACTGATGATTAATCTATTAATGTTGTACAGTGTAATGACCACCTCTACTGATTAATCTATTAGTGTTGTACAGTGTAATGGCCACCTCTACTGATTAATCTATTAATGTTGTACAGTGTAATGACCACCTCTACTGATTAATCTATTAGTGTTACAAGTACAGTGTAATGACCACCTCTACTGATTAATCTATTAAATAATGTTGTACAGTGTAATGACCACTCCTACTGATTAATGTATTGGTGTTGTACAGTGTAATGGCCACCTCTACTGATTAATCTATTGGTGTTGTACAGTGTAATGACCACCTCTACTGATTAATCTATTGGTGTTGTACAGTGTAATGACCACCTCTACTGATTAATGTATTGGTGTTGTACAGTGTAATGACCACCTCTACTGATTAATCTATTGGTGTTGTACAGTGTAATGACCACCTCTACTGATTAATCTATTGGTATTGTACAGTGTAATGGCCACCTCTACTGATTAATCTATTGGTATTGTACAGTGTAATGGCCACTCCTACTGATTAATCTATTGGTGTTGTACAGTGTAATGACCCAGCACCTCTACTGATTAATCTATTGGTATTGTACAGTGTAATGACCACCTCTACTGATTAATCTATTATAGTGTTGTACAGTGTAATGATCACCTCTACTGAATAATCTATTGGTATTGTACAGTGTAATGGCCACTCCTACTGATTAATCTATTGGTGTTGTACAGTGTAATGACCACCTCTACTGATTAATCTATTAATGTTGTACAGTGTAATGGCCACCTCTACTGATTAATCTATTAGTGTTGTACAGTGTAATGGCCACCTCTACTGATTAATCTATTAGTGTTGTACAGTGTAATGACCACCTCTACTGATTAATCTATTAGTGTTGTACAGTGTAATGGCCACCTCTACTGATTAATCTATTGGTGTTGTACAGTGTAATGGCCACCTCTACTGATTAATCTATTGGTGTTGTACAGTGTAATGACCACCTCTACTGATTAATCTATTGGTGTTGTACAGTGTAATGACCACCTCTACTGATTAATCTATTAATGTTGTACAGTGTAATGACCACCTCTACTGATTAATCTATTAGTGTTGTACAGTGTAATGGCCACTCCTACTGATTAATCTATTGGTGTTGTACAGTGTAATGGCCACTCCTACTGATTAATCTATTGGTGTTGTACAGTGTAATGGCCACTCCTACTGATTAATCTATTGGTGTTGTACAGTGTAATGACCACCTCTACTGATTAATCTATTGGTGTTGTACAGTGTAATGATCACCTCTACTGATTAATCTATTGGTGTTGTACAGTGGAATGACCACCTCTACTGATTAATCTATTGGTGTTGTACAGTGGAATGGCCACTCCTACTGATTAATCTATTGGTGTTGTACAGTGTAATGACCACCTCTACTGATTAATCTATTGGTGTTGTACAGTGTAATGACCACCTCTACTGATTAATCTATTGGTGTTGTACAGTGTAATGACCACCTCTACTGATTAATCTATTGGTGTTGTACAGTGTAATGACCACCTCTACTGATTAATCTATTGGTGTTGTACAGTGTAATGATCACCTCTACTGATTAATCTATTGGTGTTGTACAGTGTAATGACCACCTCTACTGATTAATCTATTGGTGTTGTGCATGTACAGTGTAATGATCACCTCTACTGTCAGATTAATCTATTGGTATTGTACAGTGTAATGATCACCTCTACTGTCAGATTAATCTATTGGTATTGTACAGTGTAATGACCACCTCTACTGATTAATCTATTGGTGTTGTACAGTGTAATGACCACCTCTACTGATTAATCTATGGTGTTGTACAGTGTAATGACCACCTCTACTGATTAATCTATTGGTGTTGTACAGTGTAATGACCACCTCTACTGATTAATCTATTGGTGTTGTACAGTGTAATGATCACCTCTACTGATATTAATCTATTGGTGTTGTACAGTGTAATGACCACCTCTACTGATTAATGTATTGGTGTTGTACAGTGTAATGACCACCTCTACTGATTAATCTATTGGTGTTGTACAGTGTAATGACCACCTCTACTGATTAATCTATTGGTGTTGTACAGTGTAATGACCACCTCTACTGATTAATCTATTGGTATTGTACAGTGTAATGGCCACCTCTACTGATTAATCTATTGGTATTGTACAGTGTAATGGCCACTCCTACTGATTAATCTATTGGTGTTGTACAGTGTAATGACCCAGCACCTCTACTGATTAATCTATTGGTATTGTACAGTGTAATGACCACCTCTACTGATTAATCTATTATAGTGTTGTACAGTGTAATGATCACCTCTACTGAATAATCTATTGGTATTGTACAGTGTAATGGCCACTCCTACTGATTAATCTATTGGTGTTGTACAGTGTAATGACCACCTCTACTGATTAATCTATTAATGTTGTACAGTGTAATGGCCACCTCTACTGATTAATCTATTAGTGTTGTACAGTGTAATGGCCACCTCTACTGATTAATCTATTAGTGTTGTACAGTGTAATGACCACCTCTACTGATTAATCTATTAGTGTTGTACAGTGTAATGGCCACCTCTACTGATTAATCTATTGGTGTTGTACAGTGTAATGGCCACCTCTACTGATTAATCTATTGGTGTTGTACAGTGTAATGGCCACCTCTACTGATTAATCTATTGGTGTTGTACAGTGTAATGACCACCTCTACTGATTAATCTATTGGTGTTGTACAGTGTAATGACCACCTCTACTGATTAATCTATTAATGTTGTACAGTGTAATGACCACCTCTACTGATTAATCTATTAGTGTTGTACAGTGTAATGGCCACTCCTACTGATTAATCTATTGGTGTTGTACAGTGTAATGGCCACTCCTACTGATTAATCTATTGGTGTTGTACAGTGTAATGGCCACTCCTACTGATTAATCTATTGGTGTTGTACAGTGTAATGACCACCTCTACTGATTAATCTATTGGTGTTGTACAGTGTAATGATCACCTCTACTGATTAATCTATTGGTGTTGTACAGTGGAATGACCACCTCTACTGATTAATCTATTGGTGTTGTACAGTGGAATGGCCACTCCTACTGATTAATCTATTGGTGTTGTACAGTGTAATGACCACCTCTACTGATTAATCTATTGGTGTTGTACAGTGTAATGACCACCTCTACTGATTAATCTATTGGTGTTGTACAGTGTAATGACCACCTCTACTGATTAATCTATTGGTGTTGTACAGTGTAATGACCACCTCTACTGATTAATCTATTGGTGTTGTACAGTGTAATGATCACCTCTACTGATTAATCTATTGGTGTTGTACAGTGTAATGACCACCTCTACTGATTAATCTATTGGTGTTGTACAGTGTAATGACCACCTCTACTGATTAATCTATTGGTGTTGTGCATGTACAGTGTAATGATCACCTCTACTGTCAGATTAATCTATTGGTATTGTACAGTGTAATGATCACCTCTACTGTCAGATTAATCTATTGGTATTGTACAGTGTAATGACCACCTCTACTGATTAATCTATTGGTGTTGTACAGTGTAATGACCACCTCTACTGATTAATCTATTGGTGTTGTACAGTGTAATGACCACCTCTACTGATTAATCTATTGGTGTTGTACAGTGTAATGACCACCTCTACTGATTAATCTATTGGTGTTGTACAGTGTAATGATCACCTCTACTGATATTAATCTATTGGTGTTGTACAGTGTAATGACCACCTCTACTGATTAATGTATTGGTGTTGTACAGTGTAATGACCACCTCTACTGATTAATCTATTGGTGTTGTACAGTGTAATGATCACCTCTACTGATTAATCTATTATAGTGTTGTACAGTGTAATGACCACTTCTACTGATTAATCTATTAGAGTGTTGTACAGTGTAATGACCACCTCTACTGATTAATCTATTATAGTGTTGTACAGTGTAATGATCACCTCTACTGATTAATCTATTGGTGTTGTACAGTGTAATGACCACCTCTACTGATTAATGTATTGGTGTTGTACAGTGTAATGACCACCTCTACTGATTAATGTATTGGTGTTGTACAGTGTAATGACCACCTCTACTGATTAATCTATTGGTGTTGTACAGTGTAATGATCACCTCTACTGATTAATCTATTAATGTTGTACAGTGTAATGACCACCTCTACTGATTAATCTATTGGTGTTGTACAGTGTAATGACCACAGGTCTACTGATTAATCTATTAATGTTGTACAGTGTAATGACCACCTCCACTGATTAATCTATTGGTGTTGTACAGTGTAATGACCACCTCTACTGTCAGATTAATCTATTGGTATTGTACAGTGTAATGACCACCTCTACTGATTAATCTATTGGTGTTGTACAGTGTAATGACCACCTCTACTGATTCATCTATTGGTGTTGTACAGTGTAATGACCACCTCTACTGATTAATCTATTGGTGTTGTACAGTGTAATGATCACCTCTACTGTCAGATTAATCTATTGGTATTGTACAGTGTAATGACCACCTCTACTGATTAATCTATTGGTGTTGTACAGTGTAATGACCACCTCTACTGATTAATCTATTGGTGTTGTACAGTGTAATGATCACCTCTACTGATTAATCTATTGGTGCTGTACAGTGTAATGACCACCTCTACTGATTAATCTATTGGTGTTGTACAGTGTAATGATCACCTCTACTGTCAGATTAATCTATTGGTATTGTACAGTGTAATGACCAGCTCTACTGATTAATCTATTGGTGTTGTACAGTGTAATGACCACCTCTACTGATTAATCTATTGGTGTTGTACAGTGTAATGACCACCTCTACTGATTAATCTGATCTATTGGTATTGTAGAGTGTAATGACCACCTCTACTGATTAATCTATTATAGTGTTGTACAGTGTAATGACCACTTCTACTGATTAATCTATTAGAGTGTTGTACAGTGTAATGACCACCTCTACTGATTAATCTATTATAGTGTTGTACAGTGTAATGATCACCTCTACTGATTAATCTATTGGTGTTGTACAGTGTAATGACCACCCTCTACTGATTAATGTATTGGTGTTGTACAGTGTAACGACCACCTCTACTGATTAATCTATTGGTGTTGTACAGTGTAATGATCACCTCTACTGATTAATCTATTAATGTTGTACAGTGTAATGACCACCTCTACTGATTAATCTATTGGTGTTGTACAGTGTAATGACCACAGGTCTACTGATTAATCTATTAATGTTGTACAGTGTAATGACCACCTCTACTGATTAATCTATTGGTGTTGTACAGTGTAATGACCACCTCTACTGTCAGATTAATCTATTGGTATTGTACAGTGTAATGACCACCTCTACTGATTAATCTATTGGTGTTGTACAGTGTAATGACCACCTCTACTGATTCATCTATTGATGTTGTACAGTGTAATGACCACCTCTACTGAATAATCTATTGGTGTTGTACAGTGTAATGACCACCTCTACTGATTAATCTATTAATGTTGTACAGTGTAATGACTACCTCTACTGATTAATCTATTGGTGTTGTACAGTGTAATGACCACCTCTACTGATTAATCTATTGGTGTTGTACAGTTTAATGATCACCTCTACTGATTAATCTATTAATGTTGTACAGTGTAATGACCACCTCTACTGATTAATCTATTGGTGTTGTACAGTGTAATGACCACCTCTACTGATTCATCTATTGGTGTTGTACAGTGTAATGACCACCTCTACTGATTAATCTATTGGTGTTGTACAGTGTAATGATCACCTCTACTGATTAATATATTGGTGTTGTACAGTGTAATGACCACCTCTACTGATTCATCTATTGGTGTTGTACAGTGTAATGACCACCTCTACTGATTAATCTATTGGTGTTGTACAGTGTAATGATCACCTCTACTGTCAGATTAATCTATTGGTATTGTACAGTGTAATGACCACCTCTACTGATTAATATATTAGTGTTGTACAGTGTAATGATCACCTCTACTGTCAGATTAATCTATTGGTATTGTACAGTGTAAAAAGATGTATTCTATTGAACACAATTTAGTGACATGTTTGCGGGTGAGGTACAAAATGTATTTTCCCCCAATTAGATTACCAGTCAGCCCTACATAGTTCTAATATTGTTCCTCTCGTCGATCGTCACAAAGACCTGTGTAATAAGCTATTCCAAGATATATTATTTCAACCTCAACATAAGATTCACAATCTTTTACCACCACGACACATTCCTAGATATAATTTCAGAAATAATCGTACATTCATTTTACCATCCATGCGCACAGACAGACACAGAAATTATTTCATTCCATACATGTGTAGGACTTTTAGCGAACCCTTATTACTTAGAATATAGTTTATAATATTGAAGCACAATTTTTAAACCTTTTTATTTAAATTATACATATTCTTATTCTTATTATTTATTATCTCATTGTATAAATTACGTAATTCAGCTCATGCTGCAATGTAATTATTTTTAATAAAGATCTATCTATGACATGATAAAACGCCTTTTTCAATTTGAGGCGATGGAGAGAAATTAAAGTGATTGAAATGCTTTTGGGTGGTTTTAGACTTGCCTCAGTATGCCTGTTATAGATGTGTCTTGGCTGCTACACTATCAACTTCATTCAAGGTGATATTGAGAGATAAAGACGACAACTAGTAGTCATGTAACCTGTTTGGCATAATATCCCCCTAACCAAGGTTGATGGTTCAGCATCCAAGACAAATTTATAATTAACACATTATAGAGAAGACTAAAAACACCCAAAGAATTTTAGTTCCTCTTAATTGTCACCATCACTGCAACTGCAAAACGGTGTTTTATCACATGACCCCTCATCAGCCTTGTCAGGGTAATTCCCACTCATCTGGAAAAATAAAATTATCTGACTTTTCCCTGACTTCTCACTGACCAAAAACCATTTTTCACTGACCATACTGTACACTTGTTTTACTATGATATCCTGCAGTGCGACTTACTATAGTCTTTTTATTGCAATATACTGTATGTATGTATGAAGAAATACATTTACATGGACCATAAATATAGGTCAATGACAACTTTTAAACTTTTTTGTGAGTTTTCATCATGATTGATCACAACCTGTCTAAAAGTTACCCATAATTATGCTACACTGTACAATGTACATATCGATTTTGTGAAGGCTGACAGAAATTCCCTGACTTTTCTCTGACTTTTGGGTAAATTACAAAATTCCCTGACCAAAATCAAAATTTCCTGGCAATTCCCTGACCTTTCAAGGTCAGTGGGAACCCTGCTTGTTCAAAACTCACAAAAAATTGTTCAGTTCGATGGAATATATCATTTCCTCAAAAGTCATTATATTTCACACACCCTTTGCCATTTAAGGCAGATTGGAGCGTTTTGCTTAAATCCCAGGCCTTAACGTACTTGATTACAACAATTAAGTCCAACAGAACTGTACATTTACATATTCACTGTATCTTACCTTTTAACTTGTCCAGTAAGTAGATAGCTGCATACCAGTTTACAGTCTCATAAAATGGATGCTGGAATTTGGTTGGAGTCTTTAATTTTAACTCCAAGTCATAAATTCTACAAAGAAATTATCATTCAAAGTAAAACAACAAAAAATAGTGCCTACAAGATGATATCCTGATGATAAATTCAGTGGTTAAAGGGACTCTCCAGTGGGAAAGACATTCAAACTTATTTCATACTAAAAAGATTTCGAAAATCGACATAACAATTTGACTAGATTAATATTTCTTATTGAACTTTGCAATTTTAGCTTTATTAGCATTCAGGGTACTCTGTACTTGAAGATGTCAGTTCATATATTTTGACTATTTTGTACGAGCAAAAACAGCGAACTGTGATATTCCATTATAAAATAATTTAAATAGTATGCGCGCTCTGATTGGCTGATCAGCCGTGTTTCATTTGCCTGTGAAAACATGGAAATGACGTAATGACCTGCCAGATTTTAAAATGGAAAATTCATCGACTTTTTGACCTAAAACTAATTTTGTTTTCAGTGTACGACATTTTCATTGGCAAAATTTACTTAAATGACTGATGATAATATTCAAAACTTTGAAATTAACTTATTATAAGTAATACCATGGCACTGAGGGATATTAGTGATTAAATGTCCCCGAAGCGAGGGAAGTTTAGTGGAAGTCCCGAGCCTCCGGGCGAGGGACTTTTACTAAACTTCCCGAGGCTGAGGGACATTTAATCACTAATATCCCGAAGATGCCATGGTATTAGTTTGTAATACCATGATCACCGAGGAAATGGACAAAAATACAGGCTAGAGTTAACCGGCGCAAAGGAGAATATATTATAGTGTTTTGTGAAAGAGTCTTAATTGATTAGACTGTACGTACTCTGGGGAATGCTTCATGTTGCACATCTTTGTTTCATTTACACAATAAAAGAGTATAAATTAGTTATAGTAAGGAGTACCTGAAGGTAAACAGATCAGAAATGGCGGAAGGTCAGTTTACTTTATGAGAGATGACGAAGTGGAGCAAGTAAGGGAGAATACGGTTCCTCAAAACACTAAAAAGCACATACAGAAAAAGAGGAAAGTGCCAACTAATATAATATTTCATTGTGTGAACAAATAACAGAAATAGGTCTAATAAAATATCCTTTGAATTCGACTTTTGTGCATTTCCTTCTATTGCGCATGCGTTAACGATGTTGTATTTTGAGCTTCACACATCCCACACGTCTTGAATGCTCGAGTCATCATAAGTAGAGGAGCGATTATTAAAGTACTATTCGGTTTGCTCTTGGGTCCCAATGATTGTGTGTACACCTGGTGTATATGAGGGACTGACTTGCATCCTCATGCATAGTAATGAGGGATATTTAGTCTAAATGTCCCTCATGAATATAATCATGAGGGACATTTAGTCTAAATTTCCCTCATGATTGTATTCATGAAGGACATTTAGTCTAAATTTCCCTCATGATTGTATTCATGAGGGAGATTTAGTCTAAATTTCCCTCATTACTATGCATGAGCGATGCTCGACTTAGAGCTTTCGCGAGGGATGTTCGATGTTAAATGTCCCTCGTGGAACAATGAAAACCGAGGTGATCATGGTATTACTTGAATAACAGAATGCTAGTGATCCACCTAAGAAAAAAACGTCTGGTTTTGATGAAAATCAGCTCGATGATATGAAAGCCGGTAGTGTAAAACAAGCTTGGAAATATGATGAAACTGAGTGTCAACCAGAATCTCTGCAAGAGCTATACAAATCATTGTTTTAGTCCAACTGCCATCACTCTGTTGTCAAACGCAGGGCTGTCTGGCTGCCAAATTATAGCTATTTCGGGTCACCGAAACGAGCAGTCACTTGCAAGTACAACTCCCGGCCATCTTCCAACCAGCTCCAACAGTGCAGTAATGTGCACGCCCAGGCACTCAATCCCAGCAGCCAAAACAACTGAAGGAAGCAGACTACTTCTCAGCAATGCACAATATCCCAAACAGTCAGTTTAGCGAGTTTGTTTCAAGCATGAACCTTGCTCCATTGGTTCTGTCCATGTTTCGTTCAGTACTGAGAATCACGATTACAAATAGTCGACGTTTTTGCTTTCAAAAATAACTATTTCCTCCACTTTTGAATTCAAACTGCTCTTTTTAACACAATATGTATAACTGTTAACTTTTCGCTTGGTTTTCAACTTGATTTGAATCATAATTAAAATGACACATTTTCTTGCCCACACTGCCCAAACACTGGTTCAAACACTCGCCAAAAAATGCATATCAAAGTCACATATATCGAGCTTTCTGATTGGTTGGTGCAATGTATTGAGAATTACGATTTTGACAATAAAGGATTTATGTTTTTGTACTTTATTTCGAAAAAGTAATTATTTTTGATGCCAAATTGAAAGGCAGTACAAGTACATTATTTTATTACCCTGATTATTGTTGTTTCTTCTCGCGATTCACACAACCTTATCGAATTGCTTTCGCTTTATGGTGAGTAAATATGGATGGCACAGCAACTGCTTTAAGATGTACATTCTTTCTAGATGTATCCATTAGCCTGACTCAAAATCAAAGCTTTCAAAGGAACAAAGATGGGGCTTCATCGGTAAATTCTCAATTGGATTTCTTTCTTAAATCTCGTCTGATCTCTGGGTCCTTTGAGTTTGGCATCGCTGTTACATTGATAAGCAACACAAAGTGGCATCGTTGGAATATCGCAGTTCGTAAAGCTGTTTTTGCTCAAACAAAATAGTCAAAATATATGAACAGAACGATGCATCCAAGTTGGCATGACGAACTGACGTCATCAACCTCAATGCTAATCAAGCTAAAATTGCGAAGTTCGATAAAAAATATTAATCTAATCTAATTTTTATGTTGATTTTCGAAATCAGCGACATTTTTACTATAAAATAGTTTTAATGTCTTTCCCACTGGAGAGTCCCTTTAAAGGAAATCTAAAAACTGTTAAAAAGAGTAGTACTTAACTTTACTGACGTTAGGCTTAAGCCTTTTCGTCGGAGTAAGAGGGCCTCAGGCTCGAAACGTTTGTAAAGTTAAGTACTCTTTCATGTAATAGATACAATATGAGCGGCCAAACTGTATGGTATTTACAATGGCAAGCCGAAGGAGAGTATCTATCGAATCCAATGATGTATAAGTGGATGTTTTACTATAATTTGGATGATAGGAAACAGTTTGGCCGAGAAAATCCAAGTTGAAGTTGAATGCAACTGATGAGGACGATTCTGTATCCGATTTACAGATGTCTGCTATGCTTATGATTTCTATTGTATTTCCCTCATGAATTATTCATGAATTCGATAAACTGCGTTATTGATTTCCTTTAATCATTGATTTAATAATTTATCATTAGGTATCTTTTAAGGTCTCAAAGCATTGAGGACGGAATGGATGACGAAAACGTCAGAGAAACAAATCGTTAATTACAAAATTCAATAACTTCTTTTATTTTATTATCTAACTGTACTTTAGTAGAATACAAATATTGCATGAGTAGGCCTGGAACGAGTACAAATATCCAGCCATATTTGTACTCCTCTATAAGAACACATTTACGATACTTTTTCGGTCGTAAATGAGCCTCACTTTGAGAGTTGGATAATAAATATCTTATTAGACAGTTTGATGTGTAGTATGGCTCGATATTTTACTCGTTCACTTGTATTTTGACGAGTATTTTGACGAGTGACTCATAAAATATCCAGCCATACTACACATCAAACTGTCTAATAAGACATATTTGTTGGAATGCCTATTGTTGTAAAGAGAACAAGGACGTCAGTTCGTTATTTGTGCAGATACAAGTAGTTGTTTTCAGTCAACCGGACCACAAAAAAGATGATGTCATTTGGGAAATATGGCGCAAATTTAGTGAAAACGCGCAAATTGAAACAATTATGAAAATAATAAACAACTAAACACTTTATTCGAACTTCATCATCCTCAACATCGTCGTCCTGTTGTGTAAGGTCCCTATTATACAACAACGCAGCCCATACTAGTGTATGGGCTTTTTCACTTCCACCGTGGCTCTTTCGCTTTCTTTTGCCGTGGAGTTATCGTTCGTGCCGTGAGAGTTTGTTTTAATGTGCCGCGAGTTTGTTTTAATGTGCCGCGAGTTTGTTTTAATGTGCCGCGAGTTTGTTTTAATGTGCCGCGAGTTTGTTTTAATGTGCCGCGAGTTTGTTTTAATGTGCCGCGAGTTTGTTTTAATGTGCCGCGAGTTTGTTTTAATGTGCCGCGAGTTTGTTTTAATGTGCCGCGAGTTTGTTTTAATGTGCCGCGAGTTTGTTTTAATGTGCCGCGAGTTTGTTTTAATATGCCGCGAGTTTGTTTTAATATGCCGCGAGTTTTTTAATATGCCGCGAGTTTTAATTGCCGCGAGTTTTTTTAATATGCCGCGAGTTTGTTTTAATATGCCGCGAGTTTGTTTTAATATGCCGCGCGAGTTTGTTTTAATATGCCGCGCGAGTTTGTTTTAATATGCCGCGAGTTTGTTCTGTGTCGCCGTAGACTTCAAACTAAGTTTATCCAGTTGCTTCTTACTTTCTTTAAAGGGGGACTAGTACGTAAGTCGTTCAAAGTTTGATTTAGCTGAAACTTCACTGAAATATTCTCAAAGACCCATACAATCACTGGTTAATTTTTTTCTCAAAAATTCCAATGGGAAGTAATGCATTTTTATGAATCTTTAGAGGTGCCAGTGACGTCACTGACTCAACCCAAACAATCATCACGGCTTCGTTCCATACATTTCTTCATGTTTAATGTCTTGAATTATTTTATTTCTATGAAGCTAAACGTTTGTGTGAAGGAGTTTTCTTACCCTATATGTGCTTAGGATTGATTGTTTGACTAGTTTTCTTCAGTGCAGAGCTGTTATCTGAACAAACCGTTCAGATATTTTGATCACAAAATGCAAATAAATGTATGGAGCTGAGTTTGGGTTGAGTCAGTGACGTCACTGGCACCTCTAAAGATTCATAAAAATCACAGGCAGCCCAAGCTGTGATCTTGTGAATAATTGTAGAAAATGTATGTAGAATTACAAAATAACGTATAATGGCACTTACGTTGTCAATAAAGGACTGACAATTCACCACAGCGTTGATAATTTACTGTTCTATTGCCCTGATGTGTTAGTTTTGCATTTTAGGCCGTTTTTATTTTTTTTCTCCCTCTTCCTGTAAAGGAAGAGAAGGCTGGAAACTACGGACGCCGAATCTTGGCTACGGCGATCTTCGAGGCCTCGAAAAACCTACAAAAATTTGAAATGTTCGCAATTTTTTCACATAATCCCGTTCTCACATTCCCCTAGCACACATCCAATCGGTTCATCACTGACCTACTCGCTTTTAAAGTCGTGAATTGAACTCAATTCGAAGTCAACCTTGCTTGTGACTAGCCGTGGCACCATCAGCTTTGACATTCCACGTATTCGGTTTCAACGAACTTTCTTCGGAACACGTGCCGAACCGAGCCGAACCAGCGATGATAAAGTCGGCCGATCTCCGGAATCAGCCGACTTTATCATCGCTGGTTCGGCACGTGTTCCGAAGAAAGTTCGTTGAAACCGAATACGTGGAATGTCAAAGCTGATGGTGCCACGGCTAGTCACAAGCAAGGTTGACTTCGAATTGAGTTCAATTCACGACTTTAAAAACGAGTAGGTCAGTGATGAACCGATTGAATGTGTGCTAGGGGAATGTGAGAACGGGATTATGTGAAAAAATTGCGAACATTTCAAATTTTTGTAGGTTTTTCGAGGCCTCGAAGATCGCCGTAGCCAAGATTCGGCGTCCGTAGTTTCCAGCCTTCTCTTCCTTTTCAGGAAGAGGGAGAAAAAAAATAAAAACGGCCTACAACGCAAAACTAACACATCAGGGCAATAGAACAGTAAATTATCAACGCTGTGGTGAATTGTCAGTCCTTTATTGACAACGTAAGTGCCATTATACGTTATTTTGTAATTCTACATACATTCTCTACAATTATTCACAAGATCACAGCTTGGGCTGCCTGTGTAAAAATGTATTACTTTCCATTGGAATTTTTGAGAAACAAGACGCTCAATGAGCGTACACTCGGGCATTATGACAATGACATTTGCGTGACAAAGGAGATTGGAACGATGAGTTAGCACTTCTATTAAGAACAATAGTTTGATATAATAATAATAATAAATAATAATAATAATAATAATAATAATAATAATAATAATAATAATAATAATAATAATAATAATAATAATAATAATAATAATAATAATAATAATAATAATAATAATAATAATAATAATAATAATAATAATAATAATAATAATAATAATAATAATAATAATAATAATAATAATAATAATAATAATAATAATAATAATAATAATAATAATATACACTCGGAAACTATTTGACCCGTTTGAGCGAATCATACTTTCGGAATTACTTCATTAGGCGTTCGAATATCATCGCCCCTGTCTTCAGCCAACCGAAACCCTTGCTTTTGATGAGTTCGTGTACCAGCCCTTTCGAAAACGCTCAACAAATATTTTTTACCGGCCCCCAAAATTTTAAATACCCTAGTAGCATCGCCTAAATGGGTACAGCCATCAGTAATTCAGTGAATCGTCTGATCAAGAAAACATATTTAAAATACTCTTTCATAGTTACATGAGTTCTCTGCATGATCTGTTTAATATAATTAAGCTTTAGTGCGCAATTCTAAATTTAAACAAGTTGTGGTATACATGCTTGGCTAGGCAGTACTCAGTTGAGTTCACATTTAAGTCAACATTAGAGTTCATTTGTATTATAGTTCTTGAGTTCATTTGATTTGCTTTTGAGCTTGAGTTCAATTGATTACCTTTTGACTTTGAGTTCAATTGATTTGCTTTTGATGAGTTCATGTAAAGGCCCTGTCGAAAACGCTCAACATCTTTCAGAGTGGGCCCACACGAATCGGCGTATGCGTTTGTATGTGAGAGATATATAATGATGGATGTTTATTTTATTCGACGTTTGAAAAATTCAGGAGGAAAAGGAATCGTATAAATCGTACTTCAAAACTTCATCAAAGCAAAGGCGAGCAAGGTCAATGTACGAAATTTGGGATCATGCCAAAGTAGTTTTAGCCTATTTATATACTTGCACAATAGAGAAGCGCATTAATTAGACAAACAAACCAAATTTTTCATATCCTTCAGTCCGATTTTGTTAGTTATATTTTTTACTGACAATTGTTTTGAAAATAAGCAGTGTTTGCATGATGAAATTTTCTCCGTGTTCTTTTCAGTACGATGCATGATCCTTATCTGAGTCATACATCTATGATGCGACCTAATTTTAGAACCGCCGCGCAGCGCTATTTAAAGCAGAATTTCCACGCTCAAAACAGGTCAGTGAACGGCAAAAATACAATCGAAATCAAAACGTCATTAGATTTTAGGGATCTGTTACAGAAGAAGACGCTCAATGAGCATATAGTCGGGTATTTAATATGACAATGACAGTTGCGTGACGAGAGAGACTATTTATGTCGATGAGCATCGATAAAGATCTCCGACTCTTCGAGGTATACGTCTATGGTACATCTTTGAACGTACTTGAGGTCACTTGAGGTTGCATATTCATGGTCGCCACAAACGGGTCGAATGGTTTCCGATCCGAACGCCTATCGAACTAAATCCGAAAGTATGATTCGCTCAATAAACGGATCAAATAGTTTCCGAGCGTATATCGAACTAAATCCGAAGTATTCTTCGCTCAGGGCAGATACTGAGATAGTGCTAAGTCATCGTCTTCGACGACTAGAAGTGAAAGAAGCAGTTGACCTGTGCAGAAGAGAAATTATGTTGTATCCAAGGCAAGCCATCCATCAGTTCCTCTTATATCTGAGAAATGTGTTTCGTTTTACTGTCGGATACTTTTTAAGCGGTTTTTCACGGCGCGTGACGACAGTCAGGCAGCAAGCAAAGCGAGATTAGCTATCAAAACAAAATCTACTGGAAAATCAAACCCTCGCTCTCTAGCTTCAGAGACATAATACTTTAAGGGAATCCCGAAACGTCGAGTTTGGAATCGATTTCGAGTTCGAGTTCGAGTTACGGTTCGAGTTATGGTCCGTATTGACGTTCTTCGACATAACGTATATATCGTGAATTCGTTGAAATTTACTTTGTTAAAATCTCTAATTCAATTCCAAACTCGATCATTCATGACTCCCATAACATACCATCCAGACTATGATCTGGCGAAGCTCGCATGGCAAAACTCGAGAAGGTCACATACTTCACATTGTGTGTACCGATATGATCAAATACTTTGCATTCTTTTTATTTCGTGGCCTAACAAAAAAATAAAAATTAAAAATAAAAAGAAAGTCCATTTTATAACTCGGGCTTCCTTCGGAAGGGCCCGAGTAAAAAATTAACCAGTGATTGTATGGGTCCTTGAGATTATTTCAGTGAAGTTTCAGCTAAATCAAATTTTGAACGATTTACGTACTATATAGTCCCCCTTTAAGAGCTTTTTGTTGATTCGCAAATATTACCTTGAAACACCAACTATCTGTGATACAGTCGAACCTCCCATAAGCGACCACCCAAAATGTCAAGCTTTGTGGTCGCTTACGAGAGGTGGTCGCTTACGAGCGGTTCCAACTATAGTGATTTGACTTTGAACTGAACTTTTGGTATTTTGGAAAACTGGTCGCTTAGGAGAGGTGGTTGCTTACGAGAGTGGTCGCAACGGGAGGTTCAACTGTATTTATATATATTTAATGAGGGTTTATCACGTAGATAGATAGATAGATAGATAGATAGATAGATAGATAGATAGATAGATAGATAGATAGATAGAGATAGATAGATAGATAGATAGATAGATAGATAGATAGATAGATAGATAGATAGATAGATAGATAGATAGATAGATAGATAGATAGATAGATAGATAGATAGATAGATAGATAGATAGATAGATAGATAGATAGATAGATAGATAGATAGATAGATAGATAGATAGATAGATAGATAGATAGATAGAGATAGATAGATATAGATAGATAGATAGATAGATAGATAGATAGATAGATAGATAGATAGATAGATAGATAGATAGATAGATAGATATAGATAGATAGATAGATAGATAGATAGATAGATAGATAGATAGATAGATAGATAGATAGATAGATAGATAGATAGATAGATAGATAGATAGATAGATAGATAGATAGATAGATAGATAGATAGAGATAGATAGATAGATAGATAGATAGATAGATAGATAGATAGATAGATAGATAGAGATAGATAGATAGATAGATAGATAGATAGATAGATAGATAGATAGATAGATAGATAGATAGATAGATAGATAGATAGATAGATAGATAGATAGACAGAATTTTCAAAAATCGAAATTTTGTATGAAAACCTTTGTTGGTAGGCAACTCTTGCCTACCAGCGTGAATTTCCAAAGGTTTTCATATAAAATTTCGATTTTTGAAAATTCACATCTTCGCAATTTGTGAAGCGATCTTTTCCAAACTTCACATTTTTACTAATTTCAACGAGCTCTTTCCAGCTATGATAATCATTTTTTTGTCCAATGAGTTTTGAAAATACATCATTGCATAATCGTTGTTCTTAAAGTAAGGACAGCATTTTTTAGTTTGTAAGACATGTTTTGACAGATCTGCTGCCATCTTCAGTTGTGATAATTACAAGCATGGTAAGTGTATAAATAATGTACCTTTATTTAGCTTAATTGTCCCTTCGGGAATTACTACATTATTTATACACTTACCATGCTTGTAATTATCACAACTGAAGATGGCAGCAGATCTGTCGAAACATGTCTTACAAACTAAAAAATGTTGTCCTTACTTTAAGAACTGATCATACTATACCTGCTACTCACTACCTTTTGGTAACATAATCGTTGTTGGGTTGAAAATAAAAAATAAATCATAAATCATAGAAGCTGAGACCGCAAGGATGAATGGGAAATCAGTTCACAAGCCACATTACATACAGATAAAATAATCAATGTTCTTGTATTTTTGAAAATATATGAGCTATTTAACTAAGATCCTACAAGTCTGGATAAAAAGGTCGATGATTTGACGGTGTTATTTGAGAGTTTTTACTTTCCCATAATTACTTTTGGTCATAGCTTTCATGATTTGCAACCCGACAACGATTACGCAATTAGCTGTATAATCGGGCAATTTAGGTTCGATTTGGCGAAATATCAGGGCAAGTTAGGTTGAGCCATGGTTTCAGTATATATAAATACCCATGGCAAGACCTAATGAGTCATGATGTTTCGGAGAATAGAACCAAAATTGGCTGATTATTTATTTATCCCACTCTTTTCGCCGAAATGAAAGAACATCACTGAAAAACATGGCATTTCATCGCTGTCAGCCATGTTTCGCATGAGGACGATTGTTTCAAAACACAAACTAATTAGCATATTGCCGGCACAGGTCCATGAGTTTGAGAAGTGGTGGGAAAAATTCAATTGTTTGCAGTTTTGTTCAAACTATTTATTTATCTTTTGAATGAAACATATTTTCCCTTAAAATGACCAAAAGTAATATAAAAATACAATGATTACTTATTTAGAATTTTAACCAACTGTCCGTGATATCGTGGGATATCAAGACACTGTCCTGATATTTAGTAAATAAACCCCTTCTGGCGACTGGCATATCGGCTGATAATGTCCGTGGCTGAGAGATGGTCCGAAAAATGAAGAGGACCATCTCTAAGCCAAGGACATTATCAGCCGATATACCTGTAAGCCAGAAAGGGGTTTATTTATTTTATAACCCTTCGATAAATTTTCTACGTCAACTTCAATGTTGAAGAAACCGAAACAAAATGACGGAGGAAGAAAACAAGTTTCGATCGAGTTCAAATATCCGTTCCGTTTGAGAACTGTGAACTATTCGAAAATAAAAGATTTATAGTTTTTGAAGATTTTCAGTGAGTGGTTTTCTTGATATTTTGGGTTTTATTTGAGTGACTTTTTGGGCGCCGATTTTGACGTTTTTTCGTCGGTTCAAGGATCGAAAAATTATAAAAATACCTCAATTCCAAAAAGGAACAAGTAGACCACATGTATGTTGTACAAGCTAATTTACCTAAAAATACATTACAATCTTAAAAATGTTCAGATAATTTCATTTTTCTCCAAAGTGGGAGATATCATCTCAAAACTGGGAGATATCATCTCAAAACTGGGGGATATTACCTGACATCCGTCCAGTGAAATCGTACCACGTGACCCGTTTTAACCAATGAGCGCGCGCGAAAATTTATCGATGGGTTATAATATGGGATATCAGGACAGTAGATCTCGCTTCTGATTGGCTAACTGATTTTAATGTGATGATAAATACAGTATATGTGGAGTAATGATACATACTCTAACTGAAGTCCAATGCTGAATGAATGAAGAAAGTTTCCACCAAAAACTAATGAATCCTCAGGAGTAAACACAGCATGAATCCAACCTGCGGAAAATCATCATGTAAAACACTGTAGTTATGCCTAATTGCTGGAACAAACTATTGTAAAGGGTGAAATTTTCATAAAAATCAAAATTTCAAAGATATTCAAATCATAAGAAAATCTGATCCATTTCATTGGCATCAGTTTGAACTGTATTCCATTCCAAGTCTGTATTATATTAGTAGAAACCAACTAGCATACTAACACGTATCCTGCAATCTGATTGGCTAACGTACTACTTGTGAGTAGCAAAAAAGCCGGTGTTTTGAACAAAAACAAAGCGAAAAATCAATAAATATTGGTATAAATTAAATTTGAAGGTAGTTAATGCTAGTTGGTTTCTACTAAAACATTATTAGACTAACTCGACGCTACGCGCCTTGTTGACTATTGACTCAAAGAAAACTCAAACTCGTAGTCTAATTGTTAAAATAATATTGTTTTTGCAGGCAGCCCAACCATTGCCATTGCAATTTTTAATATTGATATGTTCACTGAACATAAGTCAAAACATCTACAATATATTTTATTTGTTTTCTGTTTTGATTTTTATAAAGTGCTGTGTTTTGATTTTGATTTTATATAAATATTTATACAGGGCATCTCATTTAGCGAGGCTAATATTAAATAGAGCCCTGTGCAAAGAAATATGTAAACTCAAAACCGGCAGTTAAACAAACAAAAATGAAAAGTACAATACTAACAAATCAATAATAAATCAATAAATAATCAATAAACATATAAACATATCGACAGCAACTACTACTTTACGCTAGATGCGTTTTGAAACGTTATCGATTAAAATGCTTCAAAATTGAGGCATTGTTTTAGGAATGCTGTCAAGTCTCGACATTTAGAACAGCGCAACACAATTTTGCTATCAGTACTTGTAAACAAAATGACAAACAAACATATTTATTTCACTAATCATTTAAAATGAGTTTACTAGCTTTTTACACACTAGCTGTTTTGCCGTTCTTTCTGACTGTGCACTTTATTCACTATATTGATCAATAATACCACAATATTAATTAGTATTACAGTGTGGACACTCGAACCGTGAACACTTCAAGTTTTTTTCGAACTTTTTTTTTCGAACTTTCTATTGCCTCACAGCCTCGCAAATGGAGCATTGAGTTTAAATGCATTTAGTAATCAAAATAAATCATTTTTCTGATCAATTTGCTCAATAGATAATTTATATATTTGTGTTAGAAAACACCTAAGTGTTCACGGTTCGAGTGTCCATACTGTAATACCACAAACGACAAGTTGTCAAAGTGAATGAATAACAAACATCGGAGTTCATAATATCAACAATCAGTTGAAAGAAACTCGGAAGCTATACTTATGTTCTTAAGAAAACTACATTTACTCTGTTTTTTTCAGATGCTACAGTGCAAAAAATATACCTGTGAAACAGTACTAACTAATTAAGTAGTTGGGCTTCCTGTGGAAGGACCGACTCTAAAAATGCAGTCGTCATATTCTTTGACCTCAAATCGCCAACTGGGTTCTACAGCGCATGCGCCCTGTGCCGGCCACTAAGATAATCACCGAAGGCTCTAACTTTCATATTCCGTGTTTTCACTAAATTTGCGCCCCCTTACATGAATGACATCATCTTTTTGTGGTCCGGTTGACTGAAAACAACTGTCTGCACAAATAACGAACTGACGTTCTCGTTCTCTTTGCGTCGTCAAACATAGGCATTTCACGTTGTAGTTTAGCACTCAACGCCTGGAGTTGAGACCAAATCGAGCTCATTTCATACATTCCAACAAGAAGTTATTGAATTGTGCAATTAGCGCTATTGTTTCTCTGACGTTGTTGTCGTCGCTCAAGGTCCCTATTGCTTCTTCACAAACCTCGTTGGAGGAAGGTTTTGTTTTCAAAATAACCACAATAATTCATAGAGATATGGATTTATCAATCCAGTACTAGTACTGCAAAGGGTTTAGAGATCATTAGAACTTAGAACGAAGTGAGTTGATACACGCAGTGAAGAGAAAAAAGCAATTACGTCAGTTTTGAGGTTTTTACACCGAGCCGAGGCAAACCCATATTTACACTTCATCCAAACATTGTTTAATCACTCTGCGATGTCTAGTATGTATACGGTATTTGTATAATTTGTATGGATATATTTATGGTACCAAATATATGTCATTGTCATTCATGATTAGCTGAGTTTGTGAAATCGCAGTACTGAAATTGCAAGGAAAGCATGATCTACCGAGTCAACCAAATACTGTTTTAATTGCACTAAGATATCTATATTTAGTTCAAATAGGCTACCTTATTCGTACTTAATTTCGCGCGTACTTAATTTCGCGATTTTGTTAAGACAGCATTTCGCGAGACTTTATTTTCGCGATTTCGATAGGAGAAAATGAAAAAAAAGCATTAAATTTCGCGAAAGTGGTGTCAACAACATTTATTTTTTCTAAGAAAACAAACTTATTTCTATACAAACAGATGACAGTCAACTAGACTAACTAGCTTGTAGTTAAAACATGTAGACAAAAAAGTTTATGCTACACGGTTGCTCAGTTGCAAATGGTAGTATTATGTTGTTGAATAAGTCGTTTTAAAAACCAATTTCTTATTAAATAAGTATAACGTATATTTTTCATGTTGATTATATGGTTTCGATATGTATTTTTTTCTCTGGGTATTATATTTCGCGTGTTTAAAGTCCGCGAGCCTTTTTTTTCGCGAGGCTTTAAATTCGCGATTTTTTTTTAATCGCGAAAATTAAGTACCAATAAGGTACATCAGTTAGATTAGCCCGACTTCACGCTAGTAGAGCGTCTGGTTAGTACTAAATAGCACTGATGAAACAATAGAAAACAATAGATATAACACTATTTAGTACTATTTAGTAATAGTACTATTTCACGGTTATTTGCACTCTAGTAATTGCTAAATTAGTTGTACTATTTAACAGACAATATTTAATGTAGACTGATTCCATTAGTCGGTCTGTTCGCTCTTTGTCGATTCTGACTTTCGCTCACCAACCGACTTATAACACTTCTTGGTTCATTTTGATCGGCGTCGCCACTATACGGCGACCTCCAATCACGATAACACTTCTTGGTTCATTTTGATCGGCGTCGCCACTATACGGCGACCTCCAATCACGATAACACTTCTTGGTTCATTTTGATCGGCGTCGCCACTATACGGCGACCTCCAATCACGTCGCTCGTTATATGGTCTGATAAGATTTGAACCAATCACAGAACAGCTCTTATTGCTCTAAACTACTTCTGTTGTGAACTCTTCAAAGATTCAAAAAATCATTCCGAAGCCATTTTGTGAGCCATGTTTAGTGAAACTTTGGAAGGAAAAGAAAGGATTTCCTTAAAGGATTTGGAAGAGAGTCAATCGAGAGGGCTATTTTCAATCGGAACATGCATTCGTTTGTGTTCCTAGGGCCGCCGTTCAAAGCATTTCTTGTGGGAATTCACTCGATAACGGCCGACTGACGGGCCGTCGAAAAGTCGGGCTATAAATTACACCGACTAACACTGCAACTCTAAGTTTGGTTTGGACTTTGTTCGACAGCTGGAGGAAAAGAAACTGATTTCTTTTTGTCTTTTTTTGTGTCCTGCATGTGATTCACCACGTTAGAATGGCCAGACTCGGCCGAAGTAGCATTTAAGGTGGCTCCGTCGAAATTCCAGACGCATTCGTCTGAAATAAAACTTCGGCCATAACTTTTTTAATATTCGCGTGATGGACTATCAGACTTGCAGAAAGTGGAAGCTATTATTTGGCAATATTACAACATGATTCGATTTCCCTTTCCGCGAATATTTTTAGTGATATCGGAGCTACAATGGACCTTGTTCTCGCTACTTAAACGCGCTCAAAAAAAAATTTGTCCGATATTTTTGCGTAAAAGTTTGTGAATCGTGTTCAATTCACTTGGTGAATATCCTAACTAAGTTTCAGCAAAATCGGCGGAACCAAGTGTATTTTAGTCATGAATTTGAATGCTGTTAGTAACCTGTTTATTTTGGTTCCGCCGATTTTGCTGAAACTTAGTCTGGAATTTCGACGGAGCCACCTTAATTGTCCGTGTCATTTTTCTCGAACATATTTGTAAAGCTTTTTTTTCAAACGTCCAGTCATTCTCTGTATTCACACATATACATTGCTCATAGGAAAATGACCCAGTCTTACAGATTCGAATAATATTTTCTTTGTGTCCTGTGATTCACCACGTTAGAATGGCCAGACTCCTTGGTCGAAGTAGCATTTGTCCGTGTCATTTTTCTCGGAACATATTTGTAAAGCTTTTTTTTTCAAACGTCCAGTCATTCTCTGTATTCACACATATACATTGCTCGTAGGAAAATAACCCAGTCTTATACATGTAGATTCGAATTATATTTTTAAATATTTATTCAGAATTTTGGGACGGCAACGGACTTTTCACTGAAATCTTTTTTTTTTTTTAATAATCTGAATATTTATTAGTCGGGCTTCCTGTGGAAGACCCGACTCTAGAAATGAGAAGCGTTCGTCGTCGTCGTCGACCCCAGAAAGCATACTGGGTTCTACAGCGCATGCGCCCTGTGCCGGCCGCTAAGATAATCACCGAAGGCTCAAACAACATGATTTATCAATACGAGACTGGTCGAGTCTGAATTCACAATTTATGTCGTCTTGTTTTCAAAATAACCACAATAATTCATAGAGATATGGATTTATCAATCCAGTACTAGTACTGCAAAGGGTTTAGAGATCTTCAGAACTTAGAACGAAGTGAGTTGATACACGCAGCCGGCGGTGAAGAGAACTGAGAACAGTTGTAAGGTTTTCAGCCGACCGATAATAGTTTATGTATACGGTATTTGTATTTGTATGGATATATTTATGGTAACAAATAAACTATGTCATTGTCATTCATGATTAGCTGAGTTTGTGAAATCGCAGTACTGAAATTGCAAGGAAAGCAAGTTCTATCGAGCTCGTTTTAATCGCACTATAAGATATCTATATTTAGTTCAAATAGGTTACATTTCATTAGTATTGTAGAAGCGATCGTTATCTCGTCACGTCCTGTGTATGGAATTTCATGTATTCAGTAGAAGACATGGTAAATACTCTTGATGATTGTGGTATTCTAGAAAAAGCTATTCTTGTGCTGGGAGATTTGATTATTGTACATATACAATACTTTATGATCATTCTAAACCATAGTGCGTTAATGAATTACCTTGCCTACGTGTTTGATGCATTAGTCTACGGCGCGCGGGCTCTTGCTCGAGCTTTATTGCCATTGACAATATTTCATTGACAATGGATATATGGTCGAGAGCAAATCAGATTCAGTCGAGATTACCGTAACGCTACAAGAGCGTCTAGTTACAAATATGCTACTCAATTACAAATATGCTACTCAATTTACATAGTTTACAAATTTACATAATATATGATATAATATGCCTTTTACAATATAATATTGTTCTATAATTTTACATTTTTCATTGTAGTTCATTATATATATAAGCTAAATTCCTTGTTCCTTTTCATTTGACATTTACATATATCAATACAATATACATACATACAACAACAACAACAACAACAACAAAAAAAAACAGAGTATAGCTTGCCAATTCTGAAATTAGTAATTCTTCATTCTACATGGTTTGCATAGGTCAACCTCGTCCCCAGGGCCCTCTCTTCTCGCTTTCAAAATGGCGGACGCTCGAGAGAAGACCCTGGTGTAGGCTGGTCACGTGTCTCCAAGAATCTTGGAGGTTCGTACCCAGGCTGCCATTTTTAGCCTCCGCATGCAGCGCCACAGGAAACCCATCTGATAGAGTTTTAGTATTTTAGAGTTGCCTGCGGAGGCTAGTCGAAAGTAATCGAAAGGGCCTTGTGAAGAGTTACTGAAGAAAATACGTTCGTTGATGTTGCGATTGTTTTGCCTCACATAGTAAATAAAATCACCTGGAGCAATTCTGGCCATTTGAAAAATAGGGGTTCGGAAGTGTATAAATTAATGAGACACATTACAACTCGGAACAGGTCAGATCGACACTTTATTCGCTATTTGTATACAAACACCTTTCATCTCTAACGGCTAAAGTACAAAACATGTTGACGTGGATTGACGTGTCACATACTGCAAATCTCAAGAGCACTAGCAAATTATGTAAACAACGACAATAATATATCAGTTTGCCGTGTCGCCGTCCGAGTAGTATAGTCTTGCTCGTATAAATTGATACCTTGCTTTACGGTAAACGATCTCGATCGGTGGACTTTTTCATGTTCCTAAAGACATTTCAATGCTTCGATAAATCACTTGCAGCGGCTTCGATCTTCCTAATTCGATACATTTAGGACCAGAAAAGAACTATCCGTTGAAACTATAAATTCACTCGATGCGATTCGAATTTTAATTTATGCTATATTTAGCAACCTTCGATATGGACCAATTAGATGGCTTGTTGTGTTATCCAATCAAAATACGTTTTAGTTCAGCCTACACCAGGGTCTTCTCTCGAGCGTCCGCCATTTTGAAAGCGAGAAGAGAGGGCCCTGGGGACGAGGTTGCGCATAGGTTGGAGGGGGGAAAATAGCAAAAACATAATTGGAGTTAGGTGTTTTGAATTAGTTTGTTGGTTTTTTGAAAAGGTGTGAAGGTTGCTACTAAGATTCGAAATCCTTCTATTTTTGGGGTAGTTTCTCGCATTCTACAGATCCATATGAAGTATCTGGCTATAAGAAAATAAAAGTATTGTTGTGTGTGTAAAAAAGCTTCCGGTCTCAAACCAAGAATAACGTCAACGGAAAGAGTGTCCATGTTTAATATAATTTGGTTTTCTTTCAACCATTCTCTAAGGTCTTGCCAAAAAGATATTACTTCATTACATGACCAGAAGACATGAGTTAGTGTTTCTTTTTCACATTTACAAAATGTGCATAAATCGTTTTCTCTATAACCAATCTTGTTTAAAAAATCGTTTGTTGCCAGTCTTCTGTGAAGCAATTTAAATTGAAAAATAATCAGTTTAGAGACTTTAGTGCAGCAAAACGGTAGTTTGTAGATCATTTTCCAGTTGATGTTTTCGTTGATAAGATTACATTCTTCGCACCATTTGCCCTGGCTTTTCCTGGGGCGGCTCTGTTTGGTGTTGACTAGTTTTTGGTAAGCTATTCTATTTGTTTTTTTTTGCTTTAACAAAATTGTCAACAAAATTGTCTTGATCTTCAGTTTGGGGAATTTCTTCTTTTTTCAAATTTCTTAATGCTTTTATTGATGAGATGAGACCATAAAAAGTGAGAAAATTGGTTTTAATATCAAAGGTTTCTTTAAACTCTGAAAAGGACAGAAAATTGTTCGACGAATCTTTCGTTAAATGTCTAACTTTTTGAATTCCTTTTGAAGACCAGGATCTATAATATATTGGTTTGTTTTCCACTCTTATCAGAGAGTTATTCCATAGGTTTGAGGAGAGAAGGCGATCAGTAGATCTTACTGCACTATCATCATAGTTAACTTCTATCCATATCTTAAGTATTTCATTAATAAATGTATCCGCTACATAAAAATGTGAGGATAAATCCTTTGTGTTTGGGATAGGACCAGGCAGGTGTGCTACATGCCATCTCACCGATTTCCACGAAACTTGGCACAGTGAAAGGGTTCATCCCAAAACTCAAATAGCCATAAGGGCTTAGAATTTGGATATATTCCGGGGGGACTAGACGACCCCCCCTGGTTTTGGGGCTGAAATCTCAAATTTTCACCCAGAAAAGGTAGAAAAGTACAAAGCTCTCCTGCTCACAAACGTCAGCGGATTTTATTGTCCCTTTGCAAGAGCAATTGTACATCCTTCCTAAGTTCACAACAGAAAGTTTGAGTCAAGTGAATAATTTCTTGTCAATCAACCTAAGTTAATGATTAACGAGGTAATTGGCTAATTTCAAAAATGCTAAAATTAAGGGTATTTGAAGCCAAATATCTCCAATGCGCATCCTTACATTGAAAGGCTAATACTGTCACAGTAAAGAAATACCCTTGGGCAACAAAAATCAAGAAAAACATTTTTGGGCTCTGAAATATTTTTTGCACAAGCACTGTTCAAAGTATGAATATGAGAAAGGTGATTTTGACTTATGCGGTTCCTTCAACGAAGGCAAAACAAACGATTGTAGGTTTGTACACGTATTTACCCCATGCGATTCCTAAATATATAACTCGTTTAACTCTACTGAAGACTCAAGAGTCCAAGGATTTCAGAATTTGACGTAGAATCTGTGAGAAATCCGAAGCCAAAACATTGTATGGAGCACTGAATAGCATCAAGAAAACGATCGATATTCCCAAGAGAACTCAAGCCAACAGTACAAAACTAAGGAATACGACACAGTATACTCACATGATTCCTTGTTTTGTTTATTTTGTTCTTGAGCTCGAAACCATCGTTTGTTGACATATTGAATGTTGATCGTAGCGATTACATAATAACATTCCCGCGTTGTCTACACATCTGACTCGTGATTCAACAGGGCAATTTCGCTCTAAATAGTCTCTAGTATCCATTATTTGATACGATTCCAAGATATATCAGGATAAAAAGACATTGTTAATCTTCCTTCTTCAAGAACTATCGCTCAAACGTCACCCAAAATGAATTTTATCCTGCGAAGCAACATGACATTTGGCGCCAAAATGTGAGCCTTCACTATCGTGGCCAGCGGATACACAGGGATCCCGACTAAGGTTTTGTGTGGTATGCACGGCAGTTTAAGGTGTCTCAAAGTAGGTTTTACTGACAACACAAGTTTCCACTTTTCATTCGGCACATTGATAGACTTATCCTAGACCGATCAAAACGACCTTGGCAACGATAAACAAAGATCGTTGAAATCAGTTTTTCTAAAATATCTCAAGATTTCGATGAGCTCTAGACAAGCGATTATATGCGTGATAAACTACATACTAAGGCAAAGCAACTGAGGCAGCATTCAAACTGTTTGATCAGAGCGATTTTGAATAAAATTCGCATAAACATTATTTATGCGAATTATTCAAAAAGTTTGAATTTTTATTTAAAATATATATTAGTTGCATGAGTTTGGCCTTGATGGTACAGTATCATTGGAAGAGAGCGATGCGATGGCATTGATCTTAGTGTTTGACTTAGCGGGGCTTGTAGCATTTATACCTGACATATATAGGGCTGCCTGACATATAGGGGCGATGGGGAGGGGAGGAGTGGTAATCAAACAACGTTACCTGACATATAGGGGCCTGAAATATAAGGGCGATGGGGAGAGGAGGGGTGGTAATCAAACTATGTTGCCTGAATATAGGGCGCCTGACATATAGGGGCAATGGGGAGGGGTGGTCACTAAACAACGTTTGCCTGACATATAGGGGCGCCTGACAAATAGGGGCGATGGGGAGGGGAGGGGTGGTAATCAAACTATGTTGCCTGAATATAGGGCGCCTGACATAGGGGCAATGGGGAGGGGTGGCAATCAACTGACAACGTTTGCCTGACATATAGGGGCGCCTGACAAATAGGGGCGCGATGGGGAGGGGAGGGGTGGTAATCAAACTATGTTGCCTGACATATAGGGGCGATGGGGAGTGGTGGTAATCAAACTATGTTGCCTGAATATAGGGGCGTCTGACAAATAGGGGCAATGGGGAGGGGAGGGTGGTAATCAGACAACGTTGATTTCCACTCCTCTCCTCCCTATCGTCCCTATATGTCAGGTGCCCCTATATGTCAGGTAAAGTAGTTTTAGTACCACCCCTCCCCTCCCCATAGCCCCTATTTGTAAACGTAACGTAGTTTGATTACCTCCCCTCCTCTCCCCATCGCCCCTATGTGTCAGGCCCCTATATGTCAGGTAACGTAGTTTGATGACCACCCCTCCCCTCCCCATCGCCCCTATATGTCAGGCCCCTATATGTCAGGTAACGTAGTTTGATTTCCACCCCTCTCCATCGCCCCTATTTGTCGAGGTAACGTATTTTGATGACCACCCCTCCCCTTCCCATCGCCCCTATATGCCAGGTGCCCATATATGTCAGGTAACGTAGTTTTATGACCACCCCTCTCCTCCCCATCGCCCCTGGCAGGCGCCCCTATATATATGTCAGGTAACGTAGTTTGATGACCACCCCTCCCCATCGCCCCTATTTGTCAAGCTAACGTATTTTGATGACCACCCCTCCCCTTCCCATCGCCCCCTATATGCCAGGTGCCCCTATATGTCAGGCAATGTAGTTTGATTACCACCCCTCCCCTCCCCATCGCCCCTATATGTCAGGCCCCTATATGTCAGGCAACATAGTTTGAGTACCACCCCTCCTCTCCCCATCGCCCCTATATGTCAGGCCCCTATATGTCAGGTAACGTAGTTTGATTACCACTCCTCTCCTCCCATCGCCCCTATATGTCAGGCAACGTAGTTTGATTACCACTCCTCTTCTCCCATCGCCCCTATATGTCAAGCAACGTAGTTTGATTACCACCCCTCTCCTCTCATCACCCCTATATGTCAGGCAACGTAGTTTGATTACCACCCCTCTCCTCCCATGGCCCCTATATGTCAGGCAACGTAGTTTAAATACCACGCCTCTTCTCCCCATCGCCCCCATTTGTCAGGCGCCCCTACCTATATATCAGCTAACGTAGTTTTATTACCACCCCCACCCCCCCCCCCCCCCCCCCCCCCCCTCTCCCCCATCGCCCGTATATGTCAGGCCCCTATATGTCAGGTAACATAGTTTGATTATCACCCCTCCCCTCCCCATCGCCCCTATATGTCAGGCCCCTATTTGTCAGGTAACATAGTTTGAGTACCACCACTCCCCTCCCCATAGCCCCTATTTGTCAAGGTAACGTAGTTTGATTACCACGCCTCTTCTTCCCATCGCCCCCATTTGTCAGGCGTCCCTATAAAAAAATAATAAAAATAAATAAAATAAAAAATAATAATAATAATAATAATAATAATAATAATAATAATAATAATAATAATAATAATAATAATAATATGTCAGGTAACGTAGTTTGATTTCCACCCCTCCCCTCCATATCGCCTCTACATGTCAGGCGATCCTACGTGTCAGGTAACATAGTTTGAATACCACCCCTCTCCATCGTCCCTATATTTCAGGCAACGTTGTTTGATTACCACCCCTCCCCTCCCCTCCCAATCGCCCCTATTTGTCAGGCGCCCCTATATGTCAGGCAAACGTTGTTTGATTACCACCCCTCCCCATTGCCCCTATATGTCAGGCGCCCTATATTCAGGCAACATAGTTTGATTACCACCCCTCCCCATCGCCCCTATATGTCAGGCAACATAGTTTGATTACCACCCCTCCTCTCCCCATCTCCCTTATATTTCAGGCCCCTATATGTCAGGCAACATAGTTTGATTACCACCCCTCCCCTCCCCATCGTCCCTATTTGTCAGGCGCCCCTATATGTCAGGCAAACGTTGTTTGATTACCACCCCGCCCCATTATTGCCCCTATATGTCTGGCGCCCTATATTCAGGCAACATAGTTTGATTACCACCCCTCCACATCGCCCCTATATGTCAGGCAACATAGTTTGATTACCACCCCTCCTCTCCCCATCGCCCTTATATTTCAGGCAACATAGTTTGATTACCACCCCTCCCCTCCCCATCGTTCCTATTTGTCAGGCGCCCCTATATGTCAGGCAAACGTTGTCAGTTGATTGCCACCCCTCCCCATTGCCCCTATGTCAGGCGCCCTATATTCAGGCAACATAGTTTGATTACCACCCCTCCCCTCCCCATCGCCCCTATTTGTCAGGCGCCCCTATATGTCAGGCAAACGTTGTTTAATTACCACCCCTCCCCATTGCCCCTATATGTCAGGCGCCTTATATTCAGGCAACATAGTTTGATTACCACCCCTCCTCTCCCCATCGCCCTTATATTTCAGGCCCCTATATGTCAGGTAACGTTGTTTGATTACCACTCCTCCCCTCCCCATCGCCCCTATATATCAGGCAGCCCTATATATGTCAGGTATAAATGCTACAAGCCCCGCTAAGTCAAACACTAAGATCAATGCCATCGCATCGCTCTCTTCCAATGATACTGTACCATCAAGGCCAAACTCATGCAACTAATATATATTTTAAATAAAAATTCAAACTTTTTGAATAATTCGCATAAATAATGTTTATGCGAATTTTATTCAAAATCGCTCTGATCAAACAGTTTGAATGCTGTCTCAGTTGCTTTGCCTTAGTATGTAGTCTATCACGCATATAATCGCTTGTCTAGAGCTCATTGAAATCTTGAGATATTTTAGAAAAACTGATTTCAACGATCTTTGTTTATCGTTGCCAAGGTCGTTTTGATCGGTCTAGGATAAGTCTATCAATGTGCCGAATGAAAAGTGGAAACTTGTGTTGTCAGTAAAACCTACTTTGAGACACCTTAAACTGCCGTGCATACCACACAAAACCTTAGTCGGGATCCCTGTGTATCCGCTGACCACGATAGTGAAGGCTCACATTTTGGCGCCAAATGTCATGTTGCTTCGCAGGATAAAATTCATTTTGGGCGACGTTTGAGCGATAGTTCTTGAAGAAGGAAGATTAACAAAATTAATTTCTTTTTATCCTGATATATCTTGGAATCGTATCAAATAATGGATACTAGAGACTCAGTTTAGAGCGAAATTGCCCTGTTGAATCACGAGTCAGATGTGTAGACAACGCGGGAATATTATGTAATCGCTACGATCAACATTCAATATGTCAACAAACGATGGTTTCGAGCTCAAGAACAAAATAAACAAAACAAGGAATCATGTGAGTATACTGTGTCGTACTTCCTTAGTTTTGTACTGTTGGCTTGAGTTCTCTTGGGAATATCGATCGTTTCTTGATGCTATTCAGTGCTCCATACAATGTTTTGGCTTCGGATTTCTCACAGATTCTACGTCAAATTCTGAAATCCTTGGACTCTTGAGTCTTCAGTAGAGTTAAACGAGTTATATATTTAGGAATCGCATTCGGTAAATACGTGTACAAACCTACAATCGTTTGTTTTGCCTTCGTTGAAAGAACCGCATAAGTCAAAATCGCCTTTGTCATATTCATACTTTGAACGGTGCTTGTGCAAAACATATTTCAGAGCCCAAAAATGTTTTTCTTGATTTTTGTTGCCCAAGGGTAGTTCTTTACTGTGACAGTATTAGCCTTTCAATGTAAGGATGCGCATTGGAGATATTTGGCTTCAAATACCCTTAATTTTAGCATTTTTGAAATTAGCCAATTACCTCGTTAATCATTAACTTAGGTTGATTGACAAGAAATTATTCACTTGACTCAAACTTTCTGTTGTGAACTTAGGAAGGATGTACAATTGCTCTTGCAAAGGGACAATAAAATCCGCTGACGTTTGTGAGCAGGAGAGCTTTGTACTTTTCTACCTTTTCTGGGTGAAAATTTGAGATTTCGGCCCCAAAACCAGGGGGGGTGGTCTAGTTCCCCCGGAATATATCCAAATTCTAAGCCCTTTTAGCTATTTGAGTTTTGGAATGAACCCTTTCACTGTGCCAAGTTTCGTGGAAATCGGTGAGATGGCATGTAGCACACCTGCCTGGTCCTATCCCAAACACGGTCTTAAGGTTCCCTCTGAAAACCTCAATCCCGCCATAGTTTTGCAGTTCATGATCAAAAAATAGTTTCCATTTTCCCTGATTTCCTTGATCTTGAAATTTTTTAACCCAAGTTGATTTAAGTGCTTTGTTAAGACTCCACATCAATCATCCTTAATCCTCCATTTTCGTAATCATTATTCATAACTTTTCGCTTAATTTTATCTCCTTTACCACTCCAAACAAATTGATAAAACATATTGTTAATCTCTTCTATGGCACGATAGAATGTTGGCAAAGGGGAAAGTATGTAGACAAGTTGAGATACAATCAGACTTTTCAGTACAACAATTTTTCCCAATAAACTTAAGCGGCGCAATTCCCAGCAGTTTAAAGAATTTCGAATTTTTGTTATTTTTTCGCTATAATTTATATTTAGTGCTGCTTCAGGGTCAGATGATATCCATACACCTAATGCTTTAACTTTATCGGTTACCCATTTTAGATTCCTTTCAGGACAAATTTTCTCTTGGCTCCCTGCACGCGAGCCAATCCAGAGGACTTCCGTTTTTTTGTTATTTAGCTTCAGACCTGATATTTTGCTAAAGAGATCTAGTTCCAATAAGGTTGAGGAAAAGGACTTATTTGAGTCATCTAAAATTATGGTAGTATCGTCAGCGTATTGGCTGATCTTAATTTCAGTGTCACTTACATAAATACCTTTAATGTTATTCTGTTTCCTTATTTTTTCAGCTAGTATTTCTACGCAGAGTATGAAAACATAAGGAGAAAGGGGACAGCCTTGCCTGACACCTCTTTGTGGTTTAAAAAAATCGCATGTCCATCCGTTGTTTAGAACGCAGCTGTCAATGTCCTGATAGCATAATTTAATCCAATTTATTAACGATGGTCCAAAATTAAATGCAGCTAGTGTTTTCCAAATAAATGACCACTCCACTGTATCAAAAGCTTTTTCAAAGTCTAGGAATAACAGTAATCCAGGGATGTTGTAAGTAGCAGTATAGTTTATTATGCTGTCGATTAACCTTATATTTTCGCCTATAAATCTACCTTTGAGAAAACCCGTTTGATCATTGTTGACAAGTTCCGGGCTTACATTTTAAGACGGTTTGCGATAGCCTTAGCTGCTATTTTGTAGTCGCAGTTAAGTAGTGTTATTGGGCGCCAGTTTTTAACATAGTATGGTTCCGTCTTTTTTAGGTATTAATTTAATTATTCCGCGTCTTTGGCTTGTTGAAAATTGGCCTTTTTGGTAGGCATCATTAATAGAGTTCACAAAATATTCAGAAATATCTTCCCAAAAGACTTTATAAAATTCTGCTGGCAGACCATCAGAACCTGGCGTTTTATCAGAGCACATAGATTTTAAAGCTTGCAGACATTCCGCTTTAGTCAGTAACCCTTCACACTTTTCTTTTTCTTCCAAAGTCAAAGTTTTTAATTCCGCATTGTCAAAAAAGTGTTTATCAATTTCGTTATCCTTACAGTCATTTGTACTGTAAAGCTTTTTTTATATTTATAGAAGGTTTCACATTCTGTCAAGATTCCTTTGTCTGATGTAATAAATTCCTCGGTGTCGTTTTGTTTCAATTGACTAATTACATTGTTCTTGTAGTGCCGTTTTTCAAGATTTAACCCTTTGACACCCAGAGATTTTTGAGTTTTTTAGCGATTTTCTGGACCTAATCACGCCATAGGAAATTTCGATTCCATATAAGGGGTTTCCATGGAAATCTTGACAGTTCTGAAAGCCCACGGGCTCAGGTTCTGACGTAATCTTTCTCTTTTGGTGAATCTCCTCGAGGAACGGCATCTCGTAGCTACTAGGAGCGGTCAATTTTGCATTTTTAGAGTGTTTATAGCCATTATTCACCACAGAAGCCCCCAGGACAGCATCATTAAGCTTGACTGGTGTGGTAGAGACCGTTCTCCTGGAAGAACTCAGGAGTTTAGATACGAATTCACGAACAGATTTCGACTTTGCCGTTTGGAAATTCAAAATGGCGGACTCAATTGTGAAATCGTCTCTCTGGTCTTTCTGTGGTGGATTCCAGGACCTACAAAGGCATTTTTGGCGACTTTGGACTTGTAAAGAATGCAACCGGTGCAATATTTTGCCTGTAGGACCGAGTGGCTCGACACTCTATATATTCTTAAAAGAGGGATTTTCGGGGGAGATCTATGCCGAAATTCCCGGATGTTTCCCGGCATCCTTTTCGGGCGTGCAGAAGGAAAACACGTGTTAGCGAAAGTGGGCCTAAGGAAATGGCTATTGTTCGGCGAGTTAAGGAAAAGAGAGGGCAAAATTCACGACTATATCAAGAAGAGAGATGGAAGTTTGCTGAGAAAGTGGCGTTTTGTTTCGCAAGGATGTATTTTGGAAGAAAATCCAAGTCAAATGTCGTTCATTTTCGAGGTGTAAAATTGCGTCAAAAACACGCATTTTTGATTTTTATGGCAAACAAATTGAACTAATGCCCAGAAATCGGACCTGTAAGTCAGTTTACTTGAGGTTAAAATATGAAGAGTTATCTAGTTGTCACTAATAACTGGCCATGAGATCGATGTTACGAAAATTCAGAAAGTTAGAATTTTTCAAAGCAGTATCGATTTTTACGGGCGGTTTCGGGCGCCGTGGGAGTCAAAGGGTTAAAAAGTATTTTGTATTCTTTTCACCTTCGTTGTACCATCTGCATTTGGATCTTAAAATCGCACCTTTTGTTTTGTATTCTATTATTTGTTCTAATTTAACTCTTTTTTCTTCTAGCTCTGCTCGGAATGCCATCTTTTCATTTTCGCAAAGAATGTCCTCATCTAGTTTTTCTTGCAGTACATTGATACAATTTTCCAGAATGACTTCTTCACGTGAAATGTTAACTTTTTTAATTTTCGCATATTTTATCGATTGTTCTCTAATTTTCATCATCTCCCAAAGTAAGCTAACATTTGCAAGGTCCCGATGGTCAGTTTTGACGGTTTCAATAGTTTCTCTTATTTTCTTTAGATACTCCAAAAACCAGGCCCTATTGAGTTTGAGTGAAGGGCAATGCTAATCAATACAGCAGAGTGATCTGTTTTAAAGCCTGCCAGGATATCGGCATGTGTAATATTACACATTAAGCTCTGACTTACTAAAAAGAAATCCAGTCGACAGTTAGCCTGTGAACAGGCTCTCCAAGGGGAGGGGGATGGGTGAAGGGGAGGGAGAAGGAAAGGAAGGGGAACTGGGGAGGAGGGGAGGAGAGGAGGGAGAGCCTGTAAACATTCTTCAGAGAAAACTGTTCCGCCCCCTAATGATTTCCGTCACGCTTCGATCAATTTGCATGTGAGTTTGACAGCTCGCTCGAAGTTAACCATGCACGTGAAGCATAATAAAATACAACGAATAAACGAGCGAAATACAGATGTTAGCGTTCAATACAAGAGTCCCTACTCGATATATTCTGTTTGAAGAAACAACAGACTGAAAGCTGAGCTTCCAACGGCTCCTACACAGACAGTGAAAATTTCTAACGTCTTTAATAGAAAACTTGGCTTTACATGTAATTCCCCTTTCAAAGAGGAGAAGAGTATCCAGTACAGTTCTGTGCTGTTTTAAAACGTGCTTGGCAAATACTGTAATGGGTCAAACAGCGAAGAGAAAATAATAAATAACATCCACGTCGAAATCCTTGCTTCGCAGCTCTTTCTCATCTTCGAAAGCGATTGCTTTCATGCTCAGGGACGGTTGTTTGGATGGCTGACTTGGTCAGTTCATTATTGAGATGAGTGGCGTATTAATGACGGTTGCTTTGGTCTGCTTTGCGCGATCGACATCGCTCCGGTTCTTTCCGGCAAAACGCATAGCAGAAGTTGGAATATAAAACGTTCACGAATCCCGTAGGAAGAATACCCCAAGTTCGACCCAAGTCATCGTTTTTCCTTGCAGTAGACATTATACAGGCTTTCTGCTCGCTTTTAAGACTAGTAACACTCCTTCAAACTCGTTCTCTCATTTTGTTTACTTTGCTCATATACAGGGCATGCTGAATGTTAAAATGTCAGTTGTCACAAAATTGACCAATCAGAGGCTGATACCAGATTCTGGTATCATGGAACAGTTTTCTCTGAATGTTTACAGGCTCTCCTTCCCCTCTTCCCTCCTCCCCAGTCCCCCTCCCTTTCCCTCCCCCTCCCCTTCCCCTCCCCTTGGAGAGCCTGTCCACAGGCTAGTCGACAGTGTATTTCAGGGTTTTTACGGCGCCAAGTATACCTCAGGGTATCAGGATTTAGAACCGCCATGCATCTACCAAGTCTGAAGCATCTATATATTCATTGATTATATCAACTGATTTGGTGTGCGTTTTGGCAAGCCCCCCTCTCTTATCTTTATCCAAATCTAACACTAGATTAAAATCACCACCAATTACCACATCTTCACATTGAAAATCATTAAGGAAGCTAAAGAAATTCTCAAAGAAAGTTGGATCGTCCTCGTTGGGTGCATAGACAGTGGCCAGAGTGATTAACTTTTCGTTTGCTTTAATATCGCAGATAATGAATCTGCCCGCCGGATCCGATAAAGATCGTAGAAGTTGGAAAGCGAAATTGTTATTAAAGAGGATTGCGACTCCTCCCTTGGCACTAGAACAACAACCAAACAGAGTTTTATAGCCCCATTCAGCCGCCCAGATTTCGGTACAGTGGGTTTCTTGCAGTAAAAAAATCGAGTATTTTTTTGCTCTAAGCCAATTAAATACTTCTCTTCTTTTCGATCTGTCACCTAAACCTCTAACATTGAGAGAACATATCTTTAGATCCGACATTTCTGGGTGTTAATTAACATGAAGGTACTGTTCTTGCAGAAACCACGCAGATTGAAATTAGGATTGTCATTGAGAAAAGTTGAGAAAGGGCACGCTATAAACAAACAAAGAACAAACATATAAAAAGTTCTGAATTTAGGCTGAGGTCCCAGTAGGATTTGAGGGTCTTAATTAACATCTAAAGTATAGAAGAAAAGAATTTCAAATGCCTTTGAAATAATTGAGAAGGTGCAATTGGAGAGCTTCAATTGAAAGATATTACAAATAAATTAGTAAACAGAAAGCTGGAGATTCATATTTCATAAATTATAAAATAGTCCTTTGCTTCCTTTGATAGATAAATAGATAGTTCAGTTCATATGTATCGATATTCAGTTATTTAAGATAACCCGGGATACTTTTATGATCATATCTTTCTCTCTTTATAAATAGAAATCGTCCTTTCACCTTGGCTTCGCTGATTCCATGCTCTTCTCGAGCTTTCTTCATCGCTTTGATTAGGATTTTACGTTCTTCTTGGATTGCCTTAGCAAAATCTTCCGTGATGTATGCATCTTTGTACTCGCTAGACTCCTTAATCTTACCTTTCTTTGACCATACCTCATCCCGGTCCTCACGACAGACAAAACGGGCAATAATTGGTCGGCATCTGTCTTGGTATCGTTTTCCAACACGGTGGACTGCATGGAATCTCATGTTTGAAATGTCCACACCAAGATCTTCCTCGATGATTCCACGTACTTTGGCTTTACAATCTTCGTATGGCGTTTCTTCTATGTTGTTAAAACGCAAATTTTCTCTACGAGTATATTGCTCAAGATTGATATTGTGCTCGGTCTCCTCTGCTAATTTCTTTTCCAGGAAAGCGATCTTATTCTTCAAGGATACGGTTTCCTCCTCCCGTTTCTCTGATTCGTCTTTGAACTGGTCTTTAAGGTCATAGACCTCATCTTGGGTTGCACTCAGGCTTTGTTCGACATCTTTGAGGGTTGATTTCATTCCGTCTATGTCAGTTTTAAGTTCTTGGCGTAAATTGTCCAGATCTGAGTGGATTCTTTCGAAGCCCTCAGTCACAGTTCTTGTCAAAAGGTTTAATGCTTCCTTAATTTAGTGCATGGTCTTCATTCTCGCTGTCATCCTCTACTGTAGGCGATTTTGGACCCTGTTTTCTTTTTCCACTCATTTTTTTTTTGCTCTCAAATTGTCTCTTAGTGAAAAATATAGGGCATGAAACTCTTGCTTCCTAGAGCTCTAGGTAAGGCGTGTGGACGCCATAGCTCCTCGACCCCATTCACTGAAATCTACGAGAAAGTGTGAAATATATTTTTATTTGATAATTTCAACTTATTTCATGCTGCAAAATGTAAATATTGGAAGGACAGCCTGGTCACTACCCCGCAGAGAATCATGGGTAAAATCTAAAATTATTCAGTTGATGTCAAACCGTCGTGAAGACAGGAGCTCACGGAGGTACTCCAAACCCAATTATAGTGACTATGAACGCTCTCGAAGAACAAGAAGTGAACTCAGATGTATTTTGGTTTTAACTCCGACTGAAACAAGGCATTTTAAAATGTTGAACACCGCTTTTCAGGCTTTTGTTTTTGAGGCTTTGACCACGGGTGGAGCGTTGTGTGACTGCGTGACCTCTTGAACGGCTGCGAAGGGACTACACATGGGATCGCTTCGAGGATTTTTAAATATCAAAGATGATAGTTGGACACATCAATGTGCATCATAATTACTCCTTCATACCTGCCAGACACATAGTGTACTACATCGATTTTTCTAGGATACTGAAAAGCAATATATCACTGAAGTTTGTCGAGACGATCCGAACGTGGCGCCAAAACCTATTTATTTAAAATACCTCAACGACAAATCCGATAAAAAGAAAACAATAAAACTCAAAGAAAAGGACAACAAGACGCTCAATGAGCGTACACTCGGGCTTATGACAAGGACAATGTCAGTTGCGTGAGGAGGGACATGACAATGACTGACAGTTGCGTGACGAGGGAGACTATGTATATATGTGTCGGTGAGCATACAATGGGCGTCAAAATTAGTTGAAACACTGTACAGTTATCAGCAAAAATCACTATCACCACTATGGATGGTGAGATTACCCACTCCTCCCCTCCCCCCACCGCACAATGTTGACCATCAGTTGCGCTCTTTCATGGCCAATGATGTATCTTCAACATTGGAGAGAGGGGGAGGGGAGGGGGAGGGGTTTTGGATGCGTATAGTTCCATATTTTAAACACAAAATGCAATCCTACACCGATAGCTAGGTTCCAAAATGGGTAATGTTTCAACAATTTTGACGCTCATTGTAGATAAAAATCTCCGAATCGTACTTCCGTAGCACGTACTTGGAACGTCCAGTTGAGGTTCATATTCATGGTCAGACGGTTCTGATAACGTCTTTGGTTTTTTCGTTATCGCAGAGGAAAGTTGAACTTCGTATCTTTTAAACATCCAATTGATTCAGACTACGGTATGATGTGACAAAGCTCGACCAATCTGCTGTCTCTGCCTATACATTGAAAGATCTTGTTCGATTTATCTCGAAATCAGAAAAGAATTATCGATTAAAAAACAAAAGCTGCTTCTGTTAGATTTAAGATGTGACCTCAAGTGACCTCAAATACGTTTAAAGACGTACGACAGCGTACCTTAAGAGTCGGAGATCTTTATCTATGAGTCACCGACACAAATATTCTCCCTTGTCACTGAGCGTCTTCTTCTGTAATAGATCCCTAAAATCTAAGGACGTTTTGATTTCGATTGTATTTTTGCCGTTCACTGACCTGTTTTGAGCGTGGAAATTCTGTTCTAACAAGGATCACACAACTGTAATCGTACTGAGTAATTAAACTCGACTGGCTCGATTGTTTGCATGACTTCTGTACATATAGCTTTCTGTCAATAGATGTAGTTGGTCGTGAGTTTAATTACTCGGGCCCTTCCGAAGGAAGCCCGAGTTATAAAATGGACTTTCTTGTTTTTATTATTATTTTTCTCATGGTCACGGAATGAAGAAAAAATGCGAAGAATGAAGAAAGAATGCGATGTATTTGATCGTATCGAGTTTCAAGATTTTTCAGCAGATAAGGGAAAACAAACCACACAGGACTCAAGTAGACTTGAATCTTAGTTTTGAAAGCTTTTGTAGATCTTCAAGCTATTAAAGGTCAGGATTCTAGTTGATCGTTCGACGACTAGAAGTGGTAGAAGGACTAGAAGCTCGTGCTGGATCGAGAGAGAACAAGTCATCATGTTACTGAATTAAGCTCACGACCAGCGATGTAACTACATCTATTGACAGCAAGCTATATGTACAGAAGTCATGCAAACAGTCGAGCCAGTCGAGTTATTTTTAGTAACTCATGATGGATGTTTATTTTATTCCACGTTTGAAAAATTCAGAAGGAAAAGGAATCGTACAAATCGTACTTCAAACGTTTGTTGCTAATTGTAATAGTACGTGTACAGTTTTGTCCTTGAGTATTTATAATTGAACTCACGACCAGCGATGTAATTACATCTATTGACAGAAAGCTATATATACAGAAGTCATCAGCAAACAGTCGAGCCAGTCGAGACTGAAAAGCAAATGAAATGAACTCAAAAACTATCATGACCTCGCTATGCCATGTTTGTTGGTAATTGTCAGTAGTACGTGTACAGTTCTGTCCTTAAGTATTTATAATTAAACTCACGACCAGCGATCTAACCGTACATCTATTGACAGAAAGCTATATGTGCAGAAGTCACTGACAGTCGAGCCAGTCGAGTTATTTTCAATAACTCATGATGAATGTTTATTTTATTCCACGTTTGAAAAATTCACAAGGAAAAGGAATCGTAAAAATCGTACTTCAAAACTACATCAAAGCAAAGGCGAGAAAGGTCAATGTTCGAAAATCCGTGTTCTTTTCAGTACGATGACAGTTGTATGATCCTTGTCTGAGTCATACATTTATTACGCGATCTAATTTTAGAACCGCCACGTTAAGCGCTATTTAAAACAGAATTTCCACGCTCAAAACAGGTCAGTGAACGGCAAAAATACAATCGAAGTCAAAACATCCTTAGATTTTAGGGATCTATTACAGAAGAAGACGCTCAATGAGCGTATAGTCGTGCATTACGACAGTTGCGTGACGAGGGAGACTATATCGGTGAACATCGCCGATAAAGATCTCCGACTCTTCGACTCTGGTACGTATATCGTACGTATTTAAACGTACTTGAGGTCATTTGAGGTTGCATATTCATGGTCGCCAAAAACGGATAGAATAGTTTCCGAACGCCTATCGAACTAAATCCGAAAGTATGATTCGCTCAAACGGTCGCTCAAACGTGTGAAATAGTTTCCGAGCGTCTATCGAACTTAATCCGAAGCATTGTTCGCTCAGGGCAGATACTGAGATAACTGACACTGTTCTTGTTATCTATGCACACCAAAAAAACATATATAAATATTCTTTTTCTTCAACCAACTGGCATTCATTTTCAGGTTCTTCCTCACGCAACTGACATTCTCCTTTTCATAATGCCCGAGTGAACGCTCATTGAGCGTCTTGTTATAAATACTCAAGGACATACGACTGGACTGTACACGTACTATTACAATTAGCAACAAACATGGCATAGCGAGGTCATGATAGTTTTTGAGTTCATTTCATTTGCTTTTCAGTCTCGACTGGCCTGACTGTTTGCATGACTTCTGTACATGTACATATAGCTTTCTGTCAATAGATGTAGTTATATCGCTGGTCGTGAGTTTGATTATAACTAGAATCCTGACCTTTCAATATCTTGAAGATCTCAAACTGCTTTCAAACAAGACCCCATGCACGACGCCTATATAACACATTGCGTATGTGCGAGACAATTCAATAGTACAAGACCCCATGCTTTCGCTAGACGCCGCTAAACACACACCAGCTTTGACAATATCATCTGATTTGATTTCAATTTTGACTTTATTTTTAGTGACGATTGTCTATGGAATTAGTGGTCATGCGTAGTGTTTTGGATTTGACAAAGTCCCACATCGATTGCGACAAAGATAAATGTTTGTATATAAATGGTTCCAATACACTTATATCTAATGGAGATACTAGGCCTCGGTGAGCCTCGGTATATTTGCTCTCGATAGCATGTGACCGGATATTGCACAACTGACGCCCAAAAAACAAACACGATTCAGACTATGATCTGGCGAAGCCGGCTCGCATGGCAAAACTCGAGAAGGTCACATACTTCACATTGTGTGTACCGATATGATCAAATACTTCGCATTCCGTGGCCTAACAAAAACATAAAAAATAATAATAAAAAGAAAGTCCATTTTATAACTCGGGCTTCCTTCGGAAGGGCCCGAGTAATTATAAGAGTCAAAAAAGGAAACACTAAAACAAATTATCGACTTCTGTGATACTCGTTGTCCGGGGCGAACTCAACAAGCAAGAAGCTGACGACCGCAAAGGACTTTGGGAATCTCCTAATTAACTTATTTATCTGTGGTACTTGAGCAGTTTTCCCTACGAGCGTTGAATAGCAATCATTCACCTTTTTGAGGTGATTTTCAAACTGTCCGAGGAACATCCCCACCACTTTATATATCGGTCTTCCGCTGGGGGGAGCGGGGAACCCGCAAGGGATTTTAAAACCCGCGAAAAAATGAATGCACCGTGAAAACGAAACAAAACAAACATACAAACAAAACCTGTAATGCTAATATCAGAAATAAATAAGATAAGATTTCGTCTCGTGACATCACGCTCTCCCGTTCGCAAGTCTCATATTTCAGTCAGGCATTGATGAACTGTCATTGCAGCCGTGAACTTTCTATTTGGTCAGAATGCATATCATTCAGCTGTCTTAATTTGGCAATCATTACACAGGAACAGAGAAATGTAGCAAAGTGAAGGTGAGACCATTGAGGGAACTGCAGATAGAACTGATTCTGGTACCCGTTAATTAGAATATATAAATATTCAAACTGAATTCAAGTCTCATAGTAAGTGAGAAGTATAGATATTCAAAATAAAATTTAACAAGAAATCTAAAATGAATTTTTACAGTTGCAATACACTTGTGTATTTGGCATGCCAAAGTACTTGTGTGCATTTATTATGTAGTTTTAGCTGGTCAGTAATAATTACTCGGGCCCTTCCGAAGGAAGCCCGAGTTATAAAATGGGCTTTCTTGTTATTTTTTTATTTTTTTTCTCATGGTCACGGAATGAAGAAACAATGCGAAGAATGAAGAAAGAATGCGATGTATTTGATCGTAACGAGTTTCAAGATTTCTCAGCATAGATCTTCAAGCTATTAAAGGTCAGGATTCTAGTTGATCGTTCGACGATGAAGCTAAGGCACGTTTGTTTTTGTTATAAATGAAACGACATCTTTCAGAGTGGGCCCACACGAATCGGCGTATGCTTTTGTCTGTGAAATGAGCGTGTTTAAAGCTCCTTGTTATAATTAAACTCACGACCAGCGATGTAACTACATCTATTGACAGAAAGCTATATGTTCAGAATGCAAACAATCGAGCCAGTCGAGTTCAGTTTTCAGTAACTCACGATGGATGTTTATTTCATTCCACGTTTGAAAAATTCAGTACGATTACAGTTGTGTGATCCTTGTTAAACTCACGACCAGCGATGTAACTACATCTATTGACAGAAAGCTATATGTACAGAAGTCATGCAAACAGTCGAGCCAGTCGAGTTATTTTCAGTAACTCACGATGGATGTTTATTTTATTCCGTTTGAAAAATTCAGTACGATTACAGTTGTGTGATCCTTGTGTGAGTCATACATCTATTACGCGACTTAATTTTAGAACCGCGGCGTAGCGCTATTTAGAACAGAATTTCCACGCTCAAAACAGGACAGTGAACGGCAAAAATACAATCGAAATCAAAACGTCCTTAGATTTTAGGGATCTATTACAGAAGAAGACGCTCAGTGACGAGGGAGACTATTTCGGTCGGTGACTCATAGATAAAGATCTCCGACTCTTCAAGAGTACGCTGTCGTACGTCTTTAAACGTATTTGAGGTAGCCTGCGTAGCCCGGCGCTATATTTGAGGTCACTTGAGGTCACATCTTAAATCTAACAGAAGCAGCTTTTGATTTTTAATCGATAATTCCTTTCTGATTTCGAGATAAATCGAACAAGATCTTTCAATGTATAGGCAGAGACAGCAGATTGGTCGAGCTTTGTCACATCATACCGTAGTCTGAATCAACTGGATGTTTCAAAGATACGAAGTTCGACTTTCCTCTGCGATATTAAACGAAGAAACCAAAGACGTTATCAGAACCGTCTGACCATGAATATGAACCTCAACTGGACGTTCCAAGTACGTGCTACGGAAATACGATTCGGAGATTTTTATCTATGCTCACCGACACATATATACATAGTCTCCCTCGTCACTCAACTGTCAGTCATTGTCAGGTCCCTCCTCACACAACTGACATTGTCCTTGTCATAAGCCCGAGTGTACGCTCATTGAGCGCCTTGTTCCTATATTAAAGTGACGCCGGGAGGATCATGAGTTTCAATGTTTTGATTGAATGATATATTCAAACCCCATTTGAACTTTTTCGAAAACTAAAAGTTTTTTTCTGAAACAGGAAATGGCTTTTCCGTGTCTTAGAAGAATTAACCCATGCAGAAGGAATTATACCTCTGTTTTTCTGGTCGTTCAGTGCCGTCCGCACCGCGTTGTGTGACTGCTGTCATCCTAGCCATGTTTACATTCCGGCATATAATTACTGATACCACAAGTACTTCTGTGACCTTTCAGCCAGAGTTGACGACAGATCGTGAAATGATTACTGGATTACTCGAACATGTGATTTGGAGAATCATTCGGTCCGAATTTATACGTTTGGTTGGAATAAAACTGGAGTTTGTCCTGGAAAATCATAAGCGAGTTCCACGCGACATTGCCCTCAGTGGGCTTCACATTCTGGATTCCAGAGCTCAGAGGTTTGGCTTTCGCGGGCCAAAATAGATAATTGTCATGAGGAAACTAGAATGATAGGGCTTTCAGGCAATATAAATATTAGTTGTAAAAATCATATACCCCTGGAGTTATGGAGCCGCGTATTATCCCATAATTTGCCTCGATTCTGAATGCCCCAGATTGGTGTTTTTGGTTAGCCAGTATCAGAACTACAAATAAATAAAACTACTCCTTTTTTTGTACCTAGAGAAAGAGGAAGTGATGAACAATACACAGCTAAAATGTGGATTCTTTGTGTCTTCGCGTTACTGCGTGCGAGCGTCGCGAATATGCATCATTTTACCAAATTTTCACCGGCGCCAAGGGCGTGTCGGATGGTATTTTCAACTTTCTTAATTTTTGGAAAAATTAAAAAGCGCTGAAACTTTTGCACATGCTTTTCGAAAACAGTTCACCATAGGCTTTCATTCGGTGAAAAAAAATGGATTCCGATTTTTCAGTTTTGTCCGACGATTCTCGGTATTTACTGACAGTCGCTCTTAATCTTCACTGCGCATGCTCAGACCGTTATTTGTACGCAGTTTTGCAGGTCTTTCAGCCAATCAAAACTGCGGATAGAAATGAGTCGAATGATAATAAAATTTATTTAACACAAAATCCAAAAAGGTAAACCTTATTTACATTGGAGCTGTGCATACATTTCATAAAATGAAAAAGGAATACTTTATAACTGTCAAATTTATTGTAAAGTTCCTTAAATTGACATGAATTGTGATCTTTTAAACTTACCATGGATAGGGAATAGAATCCAAACGTTTACACCGAAAAAATCAGTCTTTGTTTACATAAACTTCTCTTCATGTCCTGCCATTTAGCAAAATTTCAGCGAATTTACCCTGGGTACCCCCCACGGGCCTGTTGCGTACGATGGCGTTGGAAGGTAAAATATGAATGTTTCACGGAAAAGTGCACCACATAATTGCAGCGCACATCAGACCATGATAAGCCATCAGTTCCACACCTTGTTTCACTACTACATTGCTGCGGGCGCATCTTGCAGGACACACACAGCGATCCCAACATAATACATTTCTATCCAAATATTTAACAAGTATTGCGCGTGCACGCTCTTCCACAGGAAACCACAGGCAGCCTAACCATTCCTTTTGAGGCTACTAAATAATTCAATAAAATGATATTCAGTTTGCAACTTTTTTTGATAGGTTTCCTGTGGTAGAGCGCAAGCGCAAACATTTACGCATTGCGCGCACACTCTACCACGGGAAACCCATCAAAGAAAGACGCAAATATCATTTTATTGAATTAATTACTAGCCTCAAAAGGAATGGTTGGGCCACAGGCAAACCACAGTGATAAAGTGACATTTTCTCTAAAAAATACCGAATAAAACATATTTTAAAAATTTTTAGCCCGAGTAAATGCACCATTGTTCCCCACTAAACCCCCACCCTCCCCCACTGAGTCGGAATCAGTCAACCGGACCGGACCGGACGTATATTATTATAAGGTAGGCAACTTTCAGGATTCCTGTGGTGAATTTTTGTAGGGTTGCGTTTGTCCATTTGATCAGGTGAATAAAAGTAAACAAGGGAAGTGGTACGCGGGTGATTTTTGCTCCACATTTTCGTCCCCAGGACTGCGCTGGTTTAAGTTAAAACTGTCGGCACATAGTACGAAAGCTGTTTTTTTGCATCCTTGGACCCAAAACCAGCATTTTCTTCAAAGTACAACCAAACAATTGAGCTGACATGATAGATTGAAGGTATTTTAATAACTGGACGGATTTAGGGATGAGTTTTCACAAGATTAGGTATATACATGTATTTTTTAGCAGATTTGTTTCGAGATTCACCACAGGAATCCTGAAAGTTGCCTACCTTATAATAATATACGTCCTCCGGTTGACTGATTCCGACTCAGTGGGGGAGGGTGGGGGAGGGTGGGGGAGGGTGGGGGAGAGTGGGGAACAATGGTGCATTTACTCGGGCTAAAAATTATTAAAGGATGTTTTATTCGGTATTTTTTTTAGAGAAAATGTCACTTTATCACTGTGGTTTGCCTGTGGTTGGGCTGCCTGTGAGGAAACCCATAAAAAGATGTGCGCATACTAATATATTTTCATTTATTATAATTAGTAGCCTCAGAAGCAATGGTTGAGCTGCCTGTGGTTTAAAGAGGTACATTTAAGGTGGCTCAAAGTAGTTTTTTCCTGACCACACTTCCAGTTTTCATTCGGCGAATTGATAGACTTATCCTAGACCGATCAAAACGACTTTTATCGGGCAAAGATGGAAATTTAGAATCATGTCAATTTCAGCTCGATTGAGGTTTCCTTGGCAACGATAAACAAAGATCGTTGAAATCAGCTTTTCTAAAATATCTCAAGATTTCGATGAGCTCTAGACAAGCGACTATATACGTGATAAACTACATACTAAGGCAAAGTAGCTGAGACAGAATTCAAACTGTTTGATCAGAGCGATTTTGAATAATTCGCATAAACATCCTTTATGTAGTTTATGTAGTTTATCAAGCATATAGTCGCTTGTCTAGAGCTCATCGAAAAACTGATTTCAACGTCATTTGTTTATCGTTGCCAATTCAAGGAAACCTCAATCGAGCTGATATTGATATAATTCTAAATTTCCATATTTGCCCGATAACTGGTGCAAAAGTCGTTTTGATGGGTCTAGGATAAGTCTATCAATTCGCCGAATGAAAAGTAGAAGTGTGGTCAGTAAAAAAACTACTTTGAGCCACCTTAAATGAACAGTTTGTATTGAATGATATCTGCACAATATAATTTAATTATCATTACATAAAACTTTGCCGCAAGGCATCATGAATACCATTGAATTTGTACACATACATACTTCAACAGTACATTGACCGATCTAATGCATTAATTAATGATCTACTTTACACATCAAGTAAATACAATACACACTTCCAATTTAGCGGCATAAGCTAAAGCACACTATGTCTATATTCCATGCAAGATAACCCAGTTGGCTATCATAACAATAGGTGGTAATAAATATAATGTGCCTATTACATGTATGCTTGTATGTCGCTAAATTAGAGATGTCTATTACAAGGTTCCATAAACATAAGCCAAGCACAAGAGTGCCAACAATTAGCACAAGCACAGACAGCAATGATACCGTAGAATCCTGGTTATAAGCCCCCCCCCCCCCCCCCCCCCCCCCCCCCCCCCCCCCCCCCCCCCCCCCCCGATTATAAGCCCACCTGTCTGCTAACAGAAATTTCCTCCCGGTTATGAGCCCCCTCTGGTTATAAGCCCCCTTCATTTACTCCTCCCTATACAGGGTACCATATACAGGAAACAATAATCAGGCAATTAGATGTACGTAGCAAACGAGAATCCAGTAGCATACGGTAGCTCATTACTTCTAAATCGAAACGGATTTCAGACATTTTTTCCCTTCCTTTTATAAGCCCCCACACCCCGGTTATAAGCCCCCAACAAAACCCTTACGAAGTTATATAAGCCCAGAGCTTATAACTGGAATTCTACGGTATGTATTTATTAACCTTATGTCTTGTACATGTATTGCTTGTGCTTATGCTTATTTGACCAGTGTAAGCATGAATGTAAAATACAGTATAGAATACCTGTTGGTATGAAGAGTGTATGTCCTTGTTTGATGACCACTTTATAACACTTACTAACCATGTTCCCAAAGAAAACCTCACTTTGACTGGGAGATAATACCCATTTATGATACTGCTCTAGATTGGCTGGGGTAGGCTCAACAAAGTAGAAAACTTTTCCACCCTAATATATAATTAACACAGAGAAATGTACACAATTAAATAAGGTTAAGACTGTGTTTGGGATAGGACCAGGCAGGTGTGCTACATGCCATCTCACCGATTTCCACGAAACTTGGCACAGTGAATGGGTTCATCCCAAAACTCAAATAGCCAAAAGGGCTTAGAATTTGGATATATTCCGGGGGGACTAGACCACCCCCCCTGGTTTTGGGGCTGAAATCTCAAATTTCCACCCAGAAAAGGTAGAGAAGTACAAAGCTCTCCTGCTCACAAACGCCAGCGGATTTTATTGTCCCTTTGCAAGAGCAATTGTACATCCTTCCTAAGTTCACAACAGAAAGTTTGAGTCATGTGAATGATTTCTTGTCAATCATCCTAAGTTAATGATTAACAAGGTAATTGGCTAATTTCAAAAATGCTAAAATTAAGGGTATTTGAAGCCAAATATCTCCAATGCGCATCCTTACATTGAAAGGCTAATACTGTCACAGTAAAGAACTACCCTTGGGCAACAAAAATCAAGAAAAACATTTTTGGGCTCTGAAATATTTCTTGCACAAGCACCGTTCAAAGTATGAATATAACAAAGGCGATTTTGACCGATGTGGTTCCTTCAACGAAGGCAAAACAAACGATTGTAGGTTTGTACACGTATTTACCTCATGCGATTCCTAAATATATAACTCGTTTAACTCTACTGAAGACTCAAGAATCCAAGGATTGCAGAATTTGACGTCGAATCTGTGAGAAATCCGAAGCCAAAACATTGTATGGAGCACTGAATGGCATCAAGAAAACGATCGATATTCCCAATAGAACTCAAGCGAACAGTACAAAACTAAGGAATACGGCACAGTATACTCACATGATTCCTTGTTTGATTTATTTTGTTCTTGAGCTCGAAACCATCGTTTGTTGACATATTGAACGTTGATCGCAGCGATTACATAATATTAATAACATTCCCGCGTTGTCTACACATCTGACTCGTGATTCAACAGAGCAATTTCGCTCTAAATAGTCTCTAGTATCCATTATTTGACACGATTCCAAGATATATCAGGATAAAAGGAAATTGTTAATCTTCCTTTTTGAAGAACTAACGCTCAAACGGCTCCCAATATGAATTTTATCCTGCGAAGCAACATGACATTTGGCGCCAAAATGTGAGCCTTCACTATCGTGGCCAGCGGATACACAGGGATCCCGACTAAGGTTTTGTGTGGCAGTTTAAGGGTGTCTCAAAGTAGGTTTTACTGACCACACTTCCACTTTTCATTCGGCACATTGATAGACTTATCCTAGACCGATCAAAACGACCTTGGCAACGATAAAAAATATTGTTGAAATCAGTTTTTCTAAAATATCTCAAGATTTCGATGAGCTCTAGACAAGCGATTATGTGCGTGATAATCTACATACTAAGGCAAAGCAGCTGAGACAGCATTCACACTGTTTGATCAGAGCGATTTTGAATATAATTCGCATAAGCATTATTTATGCGAATTATTCAAAAAAGTTTGAATTTTTATTTAAAATGTATAGTTGCATGAGTTTGGCCTTGATGGTATAGTTTCCTTGGAAGAGAGCGATGCGATGGCATTCATCCTAGTGTTTGACTTAGCGGGGCTTGTAACATTTATACCTGACATATATAGGGGTGCCTGACATATATAGGGGCGATGGGGAGGAGAGGGGTAGTAATCAAAATATGTTGACTGAATATAGGGGCGATGGGGAGGGGCGGGGGCGCCCGGTGCCCGACATATAGGGGCGATGGGGAGGGGCGGTAATCAAACGACGTTGCCTGACATATGTAGGGGCGATGGGGAGGAGAGGGGTAGTAATCAAAATATGTTGACTGAATATAGGGGTGCCCGACATATAGGGGCGATGGGGAGGGGCGGTAATCAAACGACGTTGCCTGACATATATATAGGGGCGATGGGGAGGAGAGGGGTAGTAATCAAAATATGTTGACTGAATATAGGGGCGCCCGACATATAGGGGCGATGGGGAGTGGCGGTAATCAAACGACGTTGCCTGACATATAGGGGCGATGGGGAGGAGAGGGGTGGTAATCAAAATATGTTGACTGAATATAGGGGCGCCTGACATATAGGGGCGATGGGGAGGGGTGGTAATCAAACAACGTTTGCCTGACAATAATAGGGGCGATGGGGAGGGGAGGGGTGGTCATCAAGCTATGTTACCTGCCATATAGGGGCGATGGGGAGGAGAAGGGTGGTAACAAACAACGTTGCCTGAAATATAGGGTCGCCAGACATATAGAGGGGCGATGGGGAGGGGCGGTCATCAAACTATGTTACCTGACATATAGGGGCGATTGGGAGGGGAGGGGTGGTAATCAAACTACGTTACCTGACATATAGGGGCACCTGACATATAGGGGGCGATGGGGAGGGGTGGTCATCAAACTATGTTACCTGACATAGGGTCGCCTGACATATAGGGGCGATAGGGAGGGGAGGGGTGGTAATCAAACTACGTCACCTGACATATAGGGGCGATGGAGGAGAGGGGTGGTAATCAAACTACGTTACCTGACATATAGGGGCACCTGACATATAGGGGCGATGGGAAGGAGAGGAGTGGAAATCAAACTACATTGCCTGACATATAGGGGCGATGGGGAAGGGTGGTAACTCAAACTTCAATACCTGACATATAGGGGCACCTGACATATAGGGGCGCCTGACAAATAGGGGCGCCTGACAAATAGGGGCGATGGCGAGGGTAGGAGTGGTACTCAAACTACGTTGCCTGACATATAGGGGCACCTGACATATAGGGGCGATGGAGAGGAGAGGGGTGGTAATCAAACTACGTTACCTGACATATAGGGGCACCTGACATATAGGGGCGATGGGAAGGGGAGGGGTGGTCATCAAACAACGTTACCTGACATATAGGGGCGATGGGGAAGGGTGGTAAACAAACCATGTTACCTGACAAATAGGGGAGATAGGGAGGGGTGGTCATCAAACTACGTTACCTGACATATAGGGACGCCTGGCAGATAGCTATGGGAAGGGGAGAGGTGGTAAACAAACCATGTTGCCTGACACATAGGGGCGATGGAGAGGGGTGGTCATCAAACTACGTTACCACAAACTACGTTACCTGATATGTAGGGGTGCCTGACATATAGGGGCGATAGGGAGGAGAGGGGTGGAAATCAACGTTGCCTGATTACCTCTCCTTCCCTCCCCATCGCACCTATTTGTTAGGCGCCCCTATATGTCAGGCAAACGTTGTTTGATTACCACCCCTCCCCATCGCCCCTATATGTCAGGCACCCCTATATATGTCATCTTCCAAGGAAACTATACCATCAAGGTCAAACTCATGCAACTATACATTTTAAATAAAAATTCAAACTTTTTGAATAATTCGCATAAATAATGTTTATGCGAATTATATTCAAAATCGCTCTGATCAAACAGTGTGAATGCTCAGTCTCAGCTGCTTTGCCTTAGTATGTAGATTATCACGCACATAATCGCTTGTCTAGAGCTCATCGAAATCTTGAGAAATTTTAGAAAAACTGATTTCAACAATATTTTTTATCGTTGCCAAGGTCGTTTTGATCGGTCGAGGATAAGTCTATCAATGTGCCGAATGAAAAGTGGAAACTTGTGTGGTCAGTAAAACCTACTTTGAGACACCCTTAAACTGCCACACAAAACCTTAGTCGGGATCCCTGTGTATCCGCTGGCCACGATAGTGAAGGCTCACATTTTGGCGCCAAATGTCATGTTGCTTCGCAGGATAAAATTCATTTTGGGCGCCGTATGAGTGATAGTTCTTCAAAAAGGAAGATTAACAATTTCCTTTTATCCTGATATATCTTGGATTCGTGTCAAATAATGGATACTAGAGACTATGTAGAGCGAAATTGCTCTGTTGAATCACGAGTCAGATGTGTAGACAACGCGGGAATGTTATTATGTAATCGCTACGATCAACGTTCAATATGTCAACAAACGATGGTTTCGAGCTCAAGAACAAAATAAATCAAACAAGGAATCATGTGAGTATACTGTGCCGTATTCCTTAGTTTTGTACTGTTCGCTTGAGTTCTATTGGGAATATCGATCGTTTTCTTGATGCCATTCAGTGCTACACACAATGTTTTGGCTTCGGATTTCTCACAGATTCAACGTCAAATTCTGCAATCCTTGGATTCTTGAGTCTTCAGTAGAGTTAAACGAGTTATATATTTAGGAATCGCATGAGGTAAATACGTGTACAAACCTACAATCGTTTGTTTTGCCTTCGTTGAAGGAAGCGCATAAGTCAAAATCGCCTTTGTCATATTCATATTTTGAACGGTGCTTGTGCAAAACATATTTCAGAGCCCAAAAATGTTTTTCTTGATTTTTGTTGCCCAAGGGTAGTTCTTTACTGTGACAGTATTAGCCTTTCAATGTAAGGATGCGCATTGGAGATATTTGGCTTCAAATACCCTTAATTTTAGCATTTTTGAAATTAGCCAATTACCTTGTTAATCATTAACTTAGGATGATTGACAAGAAATCATTCACATGACTCAAACTTTCTGTTGTGAACTTAGGAAGGATGTACAATTGCTCTTGCAAAGGGACAATAAAATCCGCTGGCGTTTGTGAGCAGGAGAGCTTTGTACTTCTCTACCTTTTCTGGGTGGAAATTTGAGATTTCAACCCCAAAACCAGGGGTGGTGGTCTAGTCCCCCCGGAATATATCCAAATTCTAAGCCCTTTTGGCTATTTGAGTTTTGGGATGAACCCTTTCACTGTGCCAAGTTTCGTGGAAATCGGTGAGATGGCATGTAGCACACAAACACAGTCTTAATGCTTCATCAGTCAAATACATAGTCATGAAATATACCTTCTCAATAGAGACAAATTAAATAAGCTCTTTCACGGTTTTTCGCCGCCATTTTGAATTGGGGCAAACTCGGCAAAATTAATAGAAATCTGGATCACTTTGACTTGCCGTACCTGCGCTCAATTTCGTTAGATTTTTAAAAACTTACCATTTTAGAAAATATATTTTCTTTGTTATTTATGTCCTATAATATGATGGGTTCTGGAAGGCTACAAATCAAGAAAAAAAGATTTTTGTTTTCAAAATAAATCGTTCGGCAGGTGAATAAATTATGCAAATTTGCTCAAAATTTTAAGATACATTCGTGGAAAGAAGATTGACTCGTAAAAGGTAGTTAAAACACCTACATGTACATTGGTCGTATTTTCAGTCTGACAACTGATATGCATGCCTGCTGATTATCTTTTAAATTTTGAAAATCCAACAAAATCGAGCGGAGCTATGGCAAGTCAAAGTGATCCAGATTTCTATCATGCTCGAGAATCCATCGGTGCTCTTCGGCGTGGGCTCGGAAATCGCCCCGCCAGAGAACCGCTGGAGAACTTGTCTGCTAGAACGGCTTCTGGGGCGTGATACGCACTCGAGCGCATCAACCTGGACGAGACATAATCTCATTACGGTTTGACAGCTTGTAAGGTAAGTCTTCTTTTGACCTCGCTCTCCCTCTCTCGGGAAGGAGGTCAAAGGAAGACTCTGGCGCACAAGGTAGCGTACTTGTCGTCTCCAACCAAAACTTCCAGACTTTAAAACAAAATCTGGACACGTCTTTTGCCGTTCAGGCATGTTCAGGATTTCTCTGTCGTCTAACTCCGGCAATGTCAGTTAAAATAATCAAACTTTTATCGAAAAAAACATCGCTTCGATTTTCTATGAACATCTGTCTGACTATGAACCGTCAAACCATCAAAACCTCAATTTTAGATCGATTGACATTCTAGACTTTCTAAATGCATGTATCTATAAATTGTAAGTCATTTGTAAACAAACAAATGTCATCTAGAGAACGATACATGCACAGTAATAAAACTCTACTGATTTACGTATAAATACATTACGGTTAAACGATATATTGCCTAATCGAAATATGGTAATAGACTAGAGAATCATGTACATGTACCAATAAATGATGTTGGTCGACTGTCGGCCAACTAGTCCACCAACAGTCGGCCATTTAATTAACGGTTGACTGTCAACCATTTGATGGCCGTTAAACAGCCGACTGTCGACTGTGTTGAGATATCACGTGTCTCACAACACCAAACACGTGGAATTTGTAGAATTCAGTTCAAAGGCATGGCTACCTTTCAAACATCTAAACTTCACTACAAAACTGTTTTTAAAAGCGACACTTAGCAATCAACAACAAAACCCAAACAATAACGGTGTCTATTATCTTCATCGACCAAGCGTTCTTTGTCATTACAACCAGAAAGTTGAATAAATACATAAATACGCACAAAATAAGTAACTTCTGAAACCCTTTTTACAAATAAATAGCTCCTATAAATAGCATGTAATGATCGATGGCGACATGGGGCGAGATGACGAGGAAGTGAGATGACTGGCTACCGTTTCTATCACGAAGTACTACAAACAAGTCACATGATTAAACGCTTGAGCATAGACATACACAAGCTTAAAGAAGTAATATCCTGCCATGACGACCAGACAGCAGACCTAGATGCACTTGCGAAAAAGAGAACAAAATTAAAGACTTGACCAGCCAAGTGGAAAAGCTTAGCGATGAGATTAAAGAAAAGGATAAAGCAATAGAACTTTTGAGAGCCAACAGCACAGAAGCCCCCAACAACCCAGCTCCTTCAGTTCAGAAATTGTCAAGGAACGATTTGGCTGTTATACATGAAAGGTATGATAACGACCTTGACCAGATGATTTGACACAAGTGCAGCATGCAGAATGCCTACAGACTGGCAGGATTATCAAGGAGTAAAGTCCATGATTTCGTAGCCATTGCTGAAATGAACAAACTTGGCGGACTGTTATACACACACAATCAAAAGGGCCAACCGCGAAAAAGGAATAAGTGTCCGGGGGATAGACATATGCCCACAGGCAGCCCAGCAATCAACATGTAAAAAATTAAGAAAAATAGAAACTTCTATGAAATGAAAAATATCTTGTGTCTTGTTGTATTATGTAATGTTTCAAAGCCGAGAATGAGGACTAGACGGGGTTTCCAGTCCGAGGCGAAGCCGAGGACTGGAAACCCTGTCTAGTCCGAATTCGAGGTTTTGGAATGACTTCTCATACTCGTTAATTATTACATGCAATGGCCTAAAGGCAATAAATAAAGAGTTGCAAGATTTTAGCCCGGAAAAGCAAGAATTCCAGTCTGCATATTCTTTGCTCATGCGCAGAGTCGAGTACATCGTATATAAATAATATCCCACATGTGTTGGACTCTTGAGTAGCATTCGGGAAGTAGAGCCTGATTGAATCTAATTCGGACAGAGTGGTACTCTGTCCAAGGTCCCGATGATTATTATATGAGGGATAAGAACTCAGGAAAGAGTACTTTGAAATGATTTCAAAGTCCTTGGACTTTGAAATCCATCATTTCAAAGTCCTTGGACTTTGAAATCCATCATTTCAAAGTCCTTGGACTTTGAAATGCATTTCAAAGTACTCTTGAGCGGACTTTCTGGGGTTTCCAGGTACATCATGTGACCGGATTTGATGCACCGGATTGGCTGGTTACCTCATGAATAATTAATGAGTTTGAGAATTATAGATAAAGTCATTTCTGGTAGTTTTATCCACATTAGACGCTATTTTTATTATTTTTCCCCCTCAGTACTATACAGTGACAAGGCAGGAAACTATGAGCGCTACCTCCAACGGCTACCGCTCGATTTTTACCCCTAAAATCCCTCAATTTCCCCCAAAAACTCCACAGCACCAAAGGACGATGATAGGACATTGCCAAACTCTTACCTTGAGCCAAAAAATCGAAACTAACGGCATATTTTTTATTTTCTTTGTCAGCGCTTAGAACAGTCCTGTATAGGCGCTATATAAGTAATTATTATTATTATTATTATTATTATTATTATATTTTCTGCTCGTTTCATGCGATGAACGATCCAAATTTCAGTTCATCTTCTCCGTGTTTCATCCCGTGTTACTACCATTTGCATGAAGTCACATGATCAGCTGCAAAACTGCAGCTGATTGGTCGGCTAGTATCCATGGTAAGAGACAACTGATCCCATCCCCTACTCCCCAAAGCACAAGAAATTTACCAATCCGTGACGCGACACCACCTTCTTCGCAAAAAAACTTAGATTTCTCTGAAACTTTGCATACAAGTAAGTATTTCCTGCCCTGATTACAAAAAATATATACTTTTAAGGCGTCGGCACCTTTGGTTTCCATGGCAACGGCCCAATGTTAATTTCGAGTAATTTTCAGCCTCTCGAAAGTCAAAATGTATCCATCTTTGAACACGTTGCAATTTCTCTGTAGCTCTTTCATGAACAACAATCATGTCATGTGAAAGAAACATCCTTAGTCTTTTCTGTTCACAGGTAATTTTGGATTCTGTTGCTATAGCAACCGTGCACACACACATCGCGGGCGCAACATACTTTTATATTTTTAAAAATGCCTTATTTTGGCCTATATTTTGGCTTCAATAACTCTGATGGTAACGCTCAGATTCTAAAGCTTCCAATCACATTTACATACTTTATCCTATAAATCTAAATATACTATAATTGCTCTTACAAGTCTGAATAACATCAACAACAGTCCCTTTTCGCATTCACAGATCCCGCTGTAAAACCGCTGTACTTATTGACAACAGACGCATGTGTACAGGGTTAGCCTCGAGTCAGTGTAAATTATTCACAAATATCAACAACACGAAAAAATGTTGACATGAAAAATAGAAACATTTTTGAATTGCACGGACGGTTTTCTGAATCGAGGCTAAGCCTGTACAAATGCGTCTTTTGTCAAGGACAGCGGTCATCTCTAAACAACGCGAAACTGAGTATTGCAGATGCATAAATATTACAGTCCGAACTAGCGTTGATGATCAAGTGAAAAGGCAGAGGTTGACTGTTGTCCAAGTTCACTGGCGTAAGTAACTTGACTATGCATATTACAATGCCGATTATGTTTTACCAAACAAAAACACTTCTATTCTTTTGAATGCCTTAGTGCCTTTTTATAATTTAAGATTAATACTTTAATGCTAAATATTAAGTCTAATATAAAATCGTGTTTTTAGAAGAAATAACACATTCTTATTTGCTTGTACATGTAAAATCAGGTTGCCATAGAAACCAGATGAATTATTTATTAAAGCTATGGTTTGAAATGCCCGGCATAATAGTCTATGGATACACAACTTCAATACTTGCAGTGAGTGAAGTTTGACTATCAAAAAGTTGAATAATTTTGAGCAATCTTAATTTAAATCATGCAAAAAGTTCTAATTAATTGTGCAAATTAATCGGCTTTGTATAATATTTATTTCAGATATTAGATAGTTAACTAAATTGTAGGTGTTATATCCGGTTATCATTGATTATTTGGTTTTTAGAAGACATCAGAAGTTTACTTTTCAGATGGTTCACTTTCCGTGATTTTTGCTATTTTGAACGACTTGCTTCAGCACGATGTGTTTCAGTGGATTTCAGAAGACCGTTATTTTAGTCCCCAAAAATTTGAAAGCTTTTTTCAATAGCAGTTGGATAAAGTATGTAAATGTGATTGGAAGCTTTAGAAGTTGAGCGTTACCATCAGTTATTGAAGCCTAAAATATAGGCCAAAATAAGGCATTTTTTTAAATATAAAATGTTGCGCCCGCGATGCGTGTGCACGGTTGCTATAGCAACAGAATCCAAAATTACCTGTGAACAGAATAGACTAAGGATGGTTCTTTCACATGACATGATTGTTGTTCATCAAAGAGCTACAGAGAAATTGCAATACATGTTCAAAGATGGAGAAATTTTGACTTTCGAGAGGCTGAAAATCACTCCAAATTAACATTGGGCCATTGCCATGGAAACCAAAGGTGCCAATGCTTTAAAAGTATATTTTTGTAATCAGGGCAGGAATACTTACTTGTATGCAAAGTTTCAGAGAAATCAATTTTTTCAAGTGGCCAGCTGATGTTTTGATTTTTGTAGAAAAAGTACACTTTCTTCCAACTAAATTAATAATTTTAGCATGTTCTTTAGGTGTCAGGTAACCTGAGTTTCAGGCTCAAAGGAGAGGGAAAGGAGGAGGGGGAAAGGAAAGGGGAAAAGGTGAGCCTGACACCAATGCTATACAGAACCTGTTCCGCCCCTTATGACCTTCGTGAAGTTCCCCCACAATATTAGCCACTAACAATTTCTTCCGGTTTGAAAATTGATGTGTCACAACTGTCAAAACTTGATGAATACAAGATATGTACAGCTTGATCACATATCCCTACACTGTACTGGATTTCGATCGAAACAAAAACTACTTGAAATAGAGAATAATGCCACATTCACTTTAACTTACAGCAGATTCAGGTTGAGCGTTTAACGGCGACGTTTGTCGCGATCGTTGTGACAGTTTGAATGTTACGTTGTCAAGTGAAATGCCCAGACTGTTTCTAGGTGACGGGGACGATGTTTGTCTCAGAAAGAAACGCTGAAGGCGAAAAGTTATTTGTTTCAAATGTGGAGACTAAATAGCAAAGGAAGATCGTATCTGGAAAGACCTTATTGTCGTCCGATTTGAGAGTCGGTATCATTGACAAGATTGTGTTGTTTAGTTTTTCTCAAGAGATAAACATCTTTCGGCTAATTAGCTTTGAATAGATTTTATGCAAAACAACCAATGTTTTTTAGTATTCATTTACAGCTGCAAAAACACATTTTTTGTAATAATTTTGGCCGTTAGTTCAACGATGTTTTCTAAGACAAACATCGTCCCTGTCACCTAGAAACGTTTGGCATTTCACTTGACAACGTAACATTCAAACTGTCACAATGATCGCGACAAACGTCGCCGTTAAACGCTCAACCTGAATCTGCTGTATATTTGAGGAGTTTAACTTTTGGTCGAGGGTCGAGGTCGAGGGTACCAAGTCGAGGGTTGAGGGTAGCATGTCGAGGGTCGAGGGTAGCATATCGAGGGTCCAGAAAATCACGTCGAGGGTCAATTATATCGAACAGTTAAAAAATAGTTTTAAAATTCAATGCATTTCCTTTTGAAAATTTGAATTTTATCAACGATCTGTAACTTGTCAGTTGTCACTTCACTATGGTTTACACACAAGGTACACTATTCATTCTAGTATTTCAGCGCTATTTTTTGTGAAATTTTTCTCCATCATCAACAATCAAAAATTGTTGACTTATGCAATGAATAGGAGCACTGACAGAAGAAAATATATTATATAATTTTTAGTTGAAACCAGATCTCGACATACGATCTGTAACTTGTCATTTTACGCCACACAATGGCTGTAACTGGTATTAAACGCACAATACTGAATATATCCATGAAAAAGTACTAACAAAATAGCACTAATTAAACAATGGCAACGAAACAAATGATTTTGTATTATTTAGTACTATTTAGTTACTAAGTTGTTTCATGGTTTTTAGTGTTTGCACTCTATATGTATTTTTTAGTTTAATCAAATCAAACGTTTAGCAAAACTTCGATCTTCCATCACTAGTCAAAAACTGAATTCATGAAACTTCCATCGACTGAGTATCCACCATTGTAGCACAAGTAAAATACATGGAACATTACCGGCCTTGAGGTTTGTAGAACGATAAATGTTTTTAACATTCGCAACTTTGCTTTGAAAAGTATAACAATTGTTGGAGATCAGTATAATAACAATACTAAGATACATGAAAAAAAATACTCGATTTCTGATTGGCTTAGAGCAGTGCAGTTGAAAAAAGTAATTGCGCACTGGCAGGCATACATTGTGTTTCGATTTCCGTAACGTGGACCGTAACTCCGTGCCGCCAGTTTCCCCACTCATACTAAAACAACTCTAAAAAATGCTTAAATAAAGTATGGACAATCATAATTTGTTTCGGCACTTTGAGATGAATTTAATTTGAAACGAATTGTATTTCTCAAAAATTCCCGAAACTGCGTTCCCAATCCATACGGGTGAAGCGCACGAAGCGAAGTTCAAGTAAAAAAATTTTCAGACCGGAAGTCGCGACAACAAAAAGGGAATGAACTTTCGGCAAATTGTATCTATGGAACGTCACACTTGAGATACGTTCGTTTGTTTTCACAAAAATATTTTGCCTTGACTCGAAAAACCAGCACACCTTTTCACCAATTGGAGCACACGTATGGTTCGCTACGACCCGATCATAATAAACTTATAGTTATACACAAAGAGTCATTGTTTCACATATGCAGATGAGGCGAGTCTTCCGTTTAGTCGAAAAACGAGCATGATTTTGATACATTTTTGCTTTTTACTGAATTGATAAAATACAAATCAAAAACCTACCAACGGGAATATAAAAGACGAATATGTAAGGAATGATAAGCTGGCAAGTTCAAGCACACATTAAAGAGATTTGAAGGTGGGCATTTTTTCCGTTTCTTCAAAATTATCGAACTGAAATCTCTGTAAGAGAATATGGGAGAGCGTTAGATACGCCTACACACAAAAACCCTTTGAATTCTTGGGATATTGTGTCAATCAAAAAACCTACCGCCCAGATTCAAATGCTCTGTAATGATACGCGCGTTTTGATATAAAATACTGTATATTGGATTAAGTAGATAGAGATAATTAGGCGGTTGGCAACATGAAATCTAAAACTCTTTGTTTGGTAATAGTGAACATCATATTGGTTGCTCTTTATCCCGATCTTTATGGTAGAAGCTTACCTAGACAAATAATTAATGGCCTCGGAAAGGACGTTTTGGAAGGCAATTTCTAATATTTTACACACAAGATCAATATGTTTGAAGTTCAGATTTGTGATATATTTTCCCCTGTTTGGAGGAAACAATAGCGAATAGGCTATCTCTATAATCATCCTATGTTATATATTTCCTAATTTACACATTGTCAAAAGGGGAAAACATCATTGAGAAACGCTTTATTTAGCGGCCAAAGAACAAAATTTGTTCGATTACTCGGGCCTCACAACGTGGCTTTTAATAGTAAACAAAGCACATTTGTATTCAATCATTTCATCTTGCAACAAGCGCATTCAAAAAAACTTTGTCCCGCGTGATACTGTTGTCCCAACAAGGAACAAATGTTCAATGCTGCAGGGACAATAATTTGATATGCTAGTACGTTTGTCAATTAATTCACAAGCCTAGTCCCAGGCGTTATCTCTCTCCTAAACCGAGCGCGAAGCGCGAGACTGAGGGACGAGGGCGTAGCACAGAGAGGAACGCTTGGTGAATCATGCCAATTTAGTTAATTTACCAAAGGAATATCCTTGGCTATTAACTTTTTGGGACGAGATTCAAAATGGCGTCTCGTTTTCGCTACCATCTCCGAATGTTATTACGCGTGCCGTAAGGACGCAACGAGTTATAAAAATCCAACGCGTATTTTTTTTTTTCAATGTCAGAAAATCGCAAAGTTTTGCAATATCCGATCACATTCTATCGAGACCCAAATATAAAATAGGGGAGAAGTGGGGTTTGGGGATCAGCGAAGGGGTAGGGCACGGGGAGAAGGTTTTGCAACGCCTAGTAACGAGGCCTAGTATCTCCATCAAGTGTAAACGTATTGGAACCTTTGATATAACCCAAAAATTATCTTTCTCGTAATCGATGTGGGACTTTGACAAACCCACAAACACTACTCACATTGGGATATTGTCACGTCAAAGCTGGTGTGTAGGCTGGTGTCTCGAATGACGGGAAATTTTGTACTACCGAATTGTCTCGCACTAAGCGCAAATGTTACAAAAAAAAAGTGGCGAAATTAAATGTGTTGGCCCAATGAAGTAGTATAAAAGGGCGAGGTATAAAGCAACAAAGTCAGAGCCCAGGCATCGCCTTCATTCGTCGCCGTTCAGCGCTAGTCAACACATCAAAATTCACCAAGACAAACTGACCCATCATCGAATAAATACAACTCAAAACCTCACGAAAACTACACAGGGGACTTCAACAACTATTATTCTTTATTTCTAGTATTTTTTTAGGGAACGATATAGGAAAATAATGCTTTTGAGTAAACAATAAACAAACTCATACACAAAACTATAAAATGACCGGTGAACCAAAATTTTCGAATCGGGGGGGGGGGCTCAAAACCATCAAAACCACAATTTCTTGCTCAATTTCTATAAAACCAATTTGTTCTTTAATTTTCAGACTACTGTTGTGAAGACATTTTTGAGAATCTCATACCCTTTGAAGGCTATTATCAGAGCTCATTCCTGACCCAACGGTAACGAAATCCAAAGGACGTCACGATCCACTGATTTCTACGTTTGGCTAACCTGTGACCACAGGAAGCAAATTATTACAACTGACACACACGAACATTCAGTGAAAAGAAGATAAGCAACACGAATAGCTGGACGTCTTATGTGTTCTACTAGAAAAGGAAACCACAAGCGTATATTTATGGTATTTTATATTTTCGAAGTCTAAAATGAAAAATCGACCGACAACAACTATCAATCATTGAACTTTACTCGTTGAATACATTTTTATATACCAAGATTAATGGTCTCTTGATTTTACTTTTAAAATGTTTTTCAAATAATTTCACTCTAAAAGCGAAATATAAAAACAGACGGCATTGATCACGAAAGATGAACTGCGACATGTGGCTGGTTCCAGGTAGAAAAGGAAGCTTTTGCCCAAGCAAAAATCAAACTCGTATACGAAACTTCGAAAATCCACACTTCCACAGGGATCCCAATTCTGAAGTCATGCTCATTCTCAACAGGGCACGAGTGTACATTGCCAACATAGCAATGTCTAGTTGTTTAATAAAGTGCCAATTTATATACAACTGATTTGGTAAATAACTAAAAATAATTATCCCCTCGGTGTCGGTGAGTAGTAGGTAAATATTTTACCTTGCCGCTCGAGGACTCGTGGCTCGGTAAATATCCACCACTACTCACCTCCACTTCGGGAATAATTGTTACAAATACTATCCTGATTTACAAAAACCGATTAAAAATCGTATATTTCGAAACCACATGGTTTAACAGAAATCAAACGGCTAAAAGCGGGCTAAGAGGAGCCGGTCACAGTCCAGCAGGAGGATACGTAACATGTCCCATCTCGTTAATTTTTGAAATATTTTTTCGCATTGGGGTGAATAATTGCTGGTTTGCAATACACGTCAACGGCGGCCATCTTGGTTGAACTTCAACAAAAGATTGCTCATTAGTGTCTCTATTGTTTGTTCAAACAACATAGACCGCCGTGTCTTTATCTCTTGATTCTCAAGGGATTGATTGCAAACCAAGAATTCTCAGTTGTTTGTATAATAAGTTATTCCATCTACCGTATACAAGCATTACTTTCCACCAATCAGAGCATGCGTACAATGGGTTCGATACGACACGGTTATGCTACCTATCAATAGGCGACTTGCATGATGACGTTGTGGTTTTACTGCAAGTACCAGAATGCTTTGGGAATGTTCTTTCTTATTTCAGAAATGTTATTCCAGTCATGAGAATAGCACGACAATTGGTACTAATTTTCTAACAAAAGAAATGTGCAAAGCATTCTGGTACTTGTAGTATATGACGCCATCTACATGCAAGTCCGCCTATTATTGATATTATTTTAAATAAACATATACAGCACACTCCCACCAATCAGAGCACGCGTACAATGGGTTCGATACGAACCAGATATACTACGTATCCATTATTCATATTCTCTTAAAATAAACATATCCCTCAAAAACCTGCGGTAAACTTACGTTCGTTTCAACGCCTCAAGTATTTAAAGTTTGCATCCTCTAACAGTATTTTTAAAACATGGCAGCTACTAGTTGTACCTTCCTTTTTTACACAGATCTTGTACGTCTTACCCTCACGATTGACCTGGACATTCTCTCTTTGGAGAACATAACTCACACTTGGGAAGGGATTGCCGTCAGGGGTTATTGGTAGCACTGTTCAGTTGGTAGTTCGATAGGTTTTCCCACATGGCTCGATGACTTGAAAATCTAAAAGACATTAAATTAAAAGTCCATCTCTCTCTATGTATAAGATACTATGCTAAAATACTAAGGCAGTTCAGGCTATTGTAGCCTATTGTATCGTGTAAGCCGCATAAATTGGTTTTGGGCGAGTTGGTTTGCCTGTGGTCAGGGTTTCTACGATGAGTGGGTTTTGCCTGTGGTCAGGATTTCTACGGGTGAATGGGTTAACATGTGGACAGGATTCTCTACGGTGAGTGGGGTTTACCTGTGGTCAGGGTTTCTATGGTGAGTGGGTATACCTGTGGTCAGGGTATCTACGGTGAGTGGGTTACCTGTGGTCGAAGGGTTTCTACGGTGAGTGGGTTACCTGTGGTCAGGTTTCTACGGTGAGTGGTTACCTGTGGTCAGGGTTTCTACGGTTAGCTATATGTGGGTTACCTGTGGGTCAGAGTTTGTATGGTGAGGATGGGGATACCTGTGAACAAAGAGTTTCTACGTTGAGTGGGTTACCTGTGGTCATGGTTTCTACGGTGAGTGAGTTATCTGTGGTCAGAGTTTCTACGGTGATGGGTTGCCTGTGGGTAGGGTTTTCTACGGTGAGTGGTGTTAACCTGTGGCTAAGAGTTTCTACGGTGAGTGGGTTACCTTTTGTAAGAGGGTTTTCTACTGAACCTGTGGGGGTTACACTGTGGTAAGGGTTTTCCTACGGCGAGTGGGTTACCAGTTTTTAGAATAAACAGAGACGATAATGGAGGACATTGGAAAATATTATACAGTAAAAAAACATACATTAATACATTGTGTTCTCTCTAATAGCGTTTCACATCGGGCTACTGATAATGATATGATGAAGTAGAGATCGATAGCTTACAACCCTATTACGTACTGCCCAATTTACTGTAAAACTGAATGAATTGCTCAGTGCAAGTCCGATAATACCCGCTCATGAATGATGGGTGTAAGCGACAAGGATAAAAGTGTGCTCGTAATCCTTAGATTTCAGTCAAAGAAACTACTTAACATTAGTGAACTAGTTCAAGAAATAGTGCTATTTAAAACAGCGTGACTAAAACAAGTCGTTTGGTCAGTTGTTGCGTGACTCGGTACAGCTATGCATGCGTAATTCAGATTGACCTTCAACTCGGATCATTAGTCGGGCCTTCCTGTGGAAGACCCGACTCTAAAAAATGAGAAGCGTTCGTCGTCGTCGACAGTTCGTTGACCTCAGAATAGCATACTGGGTTCTACAGCACCATGCGCCCTGTGCCGGCCGCTAAGATAATCACCCGAAGGCTCTAACAAACATTATTTGAGCAATACGAGGACTGGGTCGGAGTCTTGATTCACAAACCTTGTTGGAGGAAGTTTATATGTCGTCTTGTTTTTTCAAATAACCACAATAATTCATAGAGATATGGGATTTACAATCCAGTATTAGTACTGCAAAAGGGTTTAGAGATCTTCACGACTTAGAACGAAGTGAGTTGATTACACGCACGCCGGCGGTGAAGAAGAATAGGTTTGTAAAGGTTTTCAGCAGCCGACCGAGAACCGTCAGAGGTATTAATACCACATATTTTACCACTTCATCCAAACATTGTTTAATCACTCTGCATGTCTAGTTTATGTAACGGTATTGTATTTGTATGGATATAATTTATGGTAACAAATAACTATGTCATTGTCATTCATGATTGCTGAGTTTTGTGAATTCGGCAGTACTGAAATTGCAGGAAAGCAAGTCTATCGAGCTCGATTCACGCACCCGACGAAGCAACCAAACACTGTTTTTTAATCGCACTATAAGAAATCTATATTTAGTTCAAAATAGGTTACATTCATTTAGAAGCCCGACTTCTCGCTAGAAGAGCGTTCCGCTAGTTTCTCTTTTTGTTGAAGTTTGAGCGAGCATGGAAGTCACAGAACTAATTCCAATAGTTTTAATGACCCTG